>JAUZNK010013237.1:0-22948 GCA_035046665.1 Euphysa ruthae | reverse complement strand
TGTTAAATAATTAACTGTGTTATTTAACGCATTATTAGAAGAGTTAAACAAAACGTTAAAGACAATATACACGTTTTTGCTTGGAGCGTGACATATCATCAGCAGCAAAACACTATCTCAAGTAAAATCAAATAATTCATTCGCTCCATAAATCATATACTGCATAATGCTCTTTGTAGTTCACAACACAAATAACTAAGTATAATATTTCACTTTTGCTTCACAATCAAGCTCAAAAACCCGTATAACTAACGTAATTTCAACTAATCACTACTCCTGGAATTTTGATGTTACTTCTAACCTATTCAAAAAAAATCTCACATTTAATTTGCGAGTAAATTGTTTTTTAAAAAGATTGTAAAATAAATATTATATTAAACTAACTACATGCATTTTTTTCATTAAACTTTAGTTTTAAAATTTAAATCATACTTAGAGAGCAATTTAAACTTACTTTGTCAGACCACCAACGAATATCGATCACCTGGCTCAATTCAACACCTAAATTAAAACATGAGAAATAAAAAAATATATGAAGACAGAAACAGAGCAAAAATACTATTACCATAAATAGTCGTATATCAAACCCAAAGAAAATTTTAAATTTAAATTTTTAAAATTCCTCTTGAAAATAAGATTCTACAAGTATAAACGTGGTAAAAAAATTTTTCAAAAAAATATGAAAAATCTACTAATAAACAAACCTTTGGTATTAGAGTCCAAATTTGAATCACTCTCACAAGAATATGGCTAGAGAAACAAAAAACAAAAAAAAAAAATAAAATTGCCTTGAGGTTACTTAAAACTTCATACTCCAATTTCATAAACCGTTTGCAATAATTTACTGAGATTCAATGAAAGATTTTTTCAAATTTCAAACATAGTCTAAATAGATAGATCTAAACAGTCTATTCAAAACATTAAAAACAAACATTAATTTAAAATCTAAGAAAAAGTTTAGGTTGACAGATATCTAAGCAGCACTAAAAATAAATCAGTAAACCAGCTGATATTGCAGCAGAACAATACTAAGAATACAATTGAATTCAAAATTTCATTTAGCGGAGAATATATATCTCCACATTTTATTACTCTTGATTATTCAAACTTTTAAAACACAGAATAAAGCTTTGTTGTGAAAAATCCATCAGCTTACTTCAATATTAGCTGGTCTTTATATGATACCAGTACTATTTATTTATGAGCTGGAAAAAAAAAAAAAAAAAAAAAAATTCAAACCTTCTCAATGCTATAATTTCTTTGTATATATATAGACTTATATATAAATATATTAGTTTTTAAACTAGAACCCTATGCTAGCATTCTCACAAAACTTTTTAGAAAGAATAATGCATAATCATAAGTTGCAAAATAAATCAAAAAATTGACAAATGAATTAAGTTAAACTCATTTTACATATTTCACAAAATTAATTTAATTTTACCTTCATTAAGGGAATCATGTTTCTTCTCTAAATGACAACATTTAATTGTATTTTTTAGCAAGCAAAAATGACAGGCACTTTCAATGCAAATAAATATCATTAATAGTCACATATAGAGTTGAGTGCACCCACCCACCCCACCCATTTTAATTTCTACCCAGCTTGACTTAAACATACTCAAGCTAAACCTTAATCTATAAATAAAATTCTTTGCCAATATAAAATCACTAAATTTACCTGTTCTGATTGGTGCCACGTCTTGACTAGCTTCATGGATGGAACTTGCCATAGAGAGATCCTGCCATCAAGATGAAGAGAAACAAGTACAGTCGCATTTGGAGATAGACACAACTTGTTTACTCCATGCTGATTAAAAAATATAAAATATATTACAGTTTTTATATGTAAATAATTGAGCCCATCCATATATATACAGCAATACTATCTCAAAATAACTAAACAATTAACCACAATTTGCACACACAGGTACAAATAAATAATTTTAATTTTAACCGTTCAGTGTTTTAGCAGAAAATATTCAAAACCTAGCCACGTTTCAGCAAAATGAGAATAAAAACTTTGGGAAAAAAATAAAATATTGATGTCTGAGTTTTTAAAGGTAAACAAGATTGTTAAAAACCAAATTATTAGAAATAAAATTTGCTAAAACATAGAATCTTAACTTAGCAAAAAAAATGCTGCTTTTGGGTCATTTTTGGGCCAGACACCCAATATTACACATATTGGTTGTAGATATGTGTATATCTGTCATATTAATCTAACATGAAAAAAAACTTTTGAAAAAAAGTAAAATCGTTTTCAAAAAATTCCAAATATTTCATCTCAAAATATATAAAACTACCATACTTGGAGATCTTGTCAAAAAAGATTAATTTTCTTTAAAACTTTAAAATTTCTATTTTTTACCTAAATAAAGTTTAAAAAAAAAAACTGAATAAAATACATGAATACAATTGAAATGAATAAGACGATGTTGAATTTGTTTTAAAGCAAACCTTTAACGACTGATCTTCTTGCTTTTTACCGAGTTTAACAAGACTCTTTAATAGATCCTTGCTAGTTAACTAAAAAGAAATGCAATGAGATAAATATATAAGAACATTTTAATATTTTACAACCGCAGATGCCTTATCTTCACGTAATTAATTATAACATAAGAAGTAAAGTAAAGAAGTTTTTTTTTTTTTTATAGATACGTATATTACGAATTTAAGACACAGGACGTACACCTCCTAAATTCTGCTATAATATGTTGCCAAAAATTAGATTCCGGTTTCATCATAAATGCAGACATCATGTGGGCTGAAGTTAAGAAGTGAAATAAGAGAAAAATATATAATACCTTCTTAAGTGCTTTACCTCTATCTTCTACCAGAGTCAAATAAGGAAAATCATTCAAGAACCGCCAAACACTAATTAAACAGTTTGAACCAAAGCAAGTGTTGTCGTCTAAATATAAATATATCTTATTTCCAGTAAACTACGCTGTTTTGCACATATATTTTCTTGTATCCATTTGGAAGTATATGCTTGTAATACACATATTCATTTAAAATTGTAAAATAAGAAGGTTAATTATAAATTGAGGGCCTTTTTCTTTAGAATTTTAGGTTATTGTGAAAACGATTTTTTATATTTTGCAACTGTCTACACTTAAGTTTCTAATGGTGATACCCAATGCTCACAAAAGAATATTAGCCATGAGCTAATTAATATTAAGGAAAAGATTTAAAAAGTAAAAACCTATTAAAACCAATAAAAAATGCAAAAACTTTAAAAGATTTTATAGTTCACAAAATTTTTCAAACAAACATATTATGATTGGAATGATTATATCACTATTATATATATTGTATAATATTTTTCTTGCTCTCTATCTTTGCATTGTTGACCAGTTTCTTTACCCCATATTATTTACACTGACCATATTAATCTGTTTAAATAGCACTTATTTATACGGCAACTTACCGTAATTTATATTGCGGTACGGTAATTTTTT
This sequence comes from Euphysa ruthae, assembly GCA_035046665.1. Taxonomy (NCBI): domain Eukaryota; kingdom Metazoa; phylum Cnidaria; class Hydrozoa; order Anthoathecata; family Corymorphidae; genus Euphysa; species Euphysa ruthae. The sequence continues at coordinate 19,484 of JAUZNK010013237.1, read as the reverse complement.
ATTAGCTCATGAAAAACTGCAGACGTGTTTTCATTGAAGTAATGATACTACTACACTGAAATTTACTACATGAATCTCTTTATAGCGATCATTCAAGTCAAGCCCCTGGGAGGATGAGAGAATCCCAATATTTATATTAGTATACACAAAAGACTTGTTTTATATGAAAGAATCACAGCGCTTTAACATAGATCAAAGTTCAATGCTTTTCAAACACTTAATAGCCACTTAGTGCACTGGGTGTTGGGTGCAAATATGCTGGTGGTGAGTTGAAGCGATTGTTCTTTAAGTTTTTTAGGAATAAAGGCAGCCTTCTTTGCACCTTCTCTCAGCCACTTGGCTTTTTGTGGTCTCGTCGAGCTCTATGCCTTTTTTCTGCACTCTTGCCCATATATCCTTCTTCATAGTTTGGTATTTCCACACTTCTTCTAAAACCAAATGAAACTTGTCTTGACTTATGACGCAATCTTGCTAACTAGGCCTGCAATAGAATTGAGCTTGCTCTCAGGAAGAACGGTCATGTTTTTGAGCTTTTAATCATAGACGACTAGTGGCAAGCTTCCCGATAGCACTTACGAGACCACACCCGGCAGCAATGCCAATGATGATTGGAACGACTGGTGCTGCGATTACGGTTATGATTTTATGATACGCTGGTTGGGCCGGCCAGTAAGCACAAAGGTATAGCGCTTCATATTGAGACTGTGGGTTGAGTATTAAGTCCTGGTTGAACGTTGTTTTACCGCACATTTTTGGTCCTCACATTAGAATCCTTGCTGGATGCATTGGTAGGAAAGTATTTAGTACCTGAATTCCATTTGAATGCTATTATTATAAGGTTATGTATATTTTAAAATTTTGTGTTCAAATGAGTACAGCTACATTGAAAGACATTGAAATACAAGAAAATTGTGTCCTCATAGCTGGTGGTCTCGCAGATTTTATGGAAACTGCAATTAAAAAGTTTGCCGAATCACACACCCAAGCGCATCCAACTCGACCAAATGTAGACAATATCAAGAAAAAGCACGACAAAGCAATACTTCGCCTTGAGCTTTCCCAGGAATCAACTATCACAATAATCAAAAATAATGCTCTTTCAATGACTTTATTTGAGTTTTTGGGCTCTTTCAGCAGGGACAAAAGAGACTGGAACCCATGCTATTCCCAGCCTTATGGACATCACTGGCGGAGCAAACAGCCTTCTCGCCTATTTTATTGGCATAATACAAACATAAGCATTTTGCAAGTTCTGCTCCTGCAAACCATTTCACTGGGAAATGCCAGTCCTGGTGACGTAATTGACTGGAGAGCTAGTGGACCTGACTACGAAGTTGACCAATTTAACACACGCTCATTCCAATCAACCAAGGTGGATGCTAGAGACACACACGACGATAGCATAGACTTCAACAAATAAGACCTAAGTAAAATAGCATTGCTCAAGCTGCTCTGTCAATGGATCAACAAGCCGTCTCAACAGCTCTTACTACAAAAAAGTCGCTAAAAATAAAATTGAAGGCTGCAGCTCGAACACCAGCCACCAAGGAAAACTTTATGAATCTTGGACGTGCTTACGGCTGCTCACCAAATTCTGTGAGTATGTTAGCATACACCCCACTAGACATGCTTTTTTACGTGATACAAGCTTATGAAATGGAAGCTGTTCATAAAAAAAGCAATCTTAACAAGCATCTACCCGAGCTCATACGTTTGTGGGTGGTGCCCATAGAAGCTAAAGGTGACCTCAATCACACAAAGAGCATCATTTCAAAAAGAACACCAAGCTAGACTTTATCGATCTCTCCGATAGCTACGTCGAGGTCAAATTTCAGGCCATGTGCAGTGCAGGGAGTATTGTAGCTGGTGATAAACTAGTGCTGATAAATCCGTTTGCGCACAGTCTGTTTAGGAAAGTTACTCCAACCAAAATATCTGGGCGAGCCATGACCAACCTTTAAGAGCAGTGAAACCCATATCAAGCGATACTACTCACACTATTGTCGAGCAAAAACTGGGGCAACAGTTATGCATTTCAGCTCGAAAGATGGTACCCAGACATGCCGGCACATTTCGAGACTAAAGGTGAAGCCAATACGGTCTTTGTTACTCAATAGGCTCTTGTGGTTAACAACAGTAAATGTCACTATGACTAACTTAACTATGACCCACACGAGCTACCCGGTAACCATTGGGTAGCATGTTGGATCTCATATGATGGTGTTGCCATAACATCGTATAAATTGGAGTGGTTTGACTCATTCGGACTACCACCAGACACCGACGACATCATACTAGGGCACCACACTCTTTTGCGAGTATCTTGCTGAAGTTTTGTTAACGGCTTGGCATCATAGGTTAAAGGTATAACGCCGCTGACCTGCAGGAACTATCTGCGCAGATAAACGGGCACTATGCATTTTGCATTCTGCAATAACGACACGAAAAAAGGATGGGGGGCTTTGGCCCTGACAGAGCAGAAAATGATCTGCGCCATCAAAGCCTTGTAAGACTTTAGACCGATATGGCCTATCATTTTCACATCCTTTACTGGAGCAGCAATAATAATGGCTGAGCAACTTAACCAAGGATCAGAGGGAGGAAGGACAGAAAGCCAGCTTTATGTTGGCCTTTTTTCAGATGAAGAAGCATTTTTTGAAGTTGGTAAGCCGATGCACTTGCAAACTTCATAACCCCTCTACCTTCGGTTTGCTCCTGAAATATTATGCTTACCATTAACATGTCCTTGGCTATTATTTGCAACAACAGGGATGTTTGTGCCGTTTTAAGCACATAATTTCACTAATGCTTGGCTCCTCGGGCTAGAATTTCGAAGTGGTACCTGTGTTTTCATAGGGCGGATTTAGATTAGGCATATGATATAAATATATCCTCATGTTTGCGATTTGTTCAATATAACAAGTTGGAGATTTATTGGGCTACTCGAATACATGGCTTGATTGTCGTAATTGGTGATGGTGGAAAAGAAGCACAAAAAAAACTTTTGAAGTGTAAAGAGCTATTGAGATATTGTTCTCAACAAAGCTTAATATGGCCCTGGAAAGTTTCAGGGTATCACCACGCTCCATTCGAGACTACCAAAAGATGCTGCTTCAAAAGATAGCGTCAGGAGGTGGTTATCTAACCAAGAGGTCAGAAGATACATGCAGACTCAGCATCCTATGAAGGTCTTTGCCTATTTTACAGGAAATCAACAAAATAAACTCCGCCAGGTCAATCTTTTCTTTCTCCCACATAACAAACTGGATCATAAGACATGCAAGTATGCTTTGACACTGGTAGACGTGGCCTCTCGCTACAAAACATTGACCAAAAAGTCAGAGGACTGCCATGACATTTACTAGAATCGCTTGTATGGCCAAGCACGTTGACAGTCAACGTCGGGCATGAATTTACATGGGTAGTAAGTAAGCTTATGTCTAAGCACAGGGTTCGAGTTAGTCGAGCATAACCAAGACACCACATATCGCAAGCTTTCATTGAGTCCTTTAATCATCGGCTGGCTGAGCAACTGTCAAAGGCGCAGACACAGCAAGAACAAGACAGTGGCTGTGATAACCATGAATGGCTAGCACTTCTACCCACTTTAGTAGCCAACATAAACAACACGTCAACGTGAATGACTAAGGCTATGGTCTACCACGATCAATCGACCTGCAGGCCCGACTGTCTTTCACTGGACGCGTTGCATAGTCCCCCAAACTGCATACTTCTACTTGATTTACAGGTATGGCCACCGGCTTACCTTTTTTTTGTAACGGTGGGAAATGCCGTTATCCGGGTCAAAGCCTATCTTTGTCAGTAGTTCAAGGTGATAGTCTTTGTGATGCCGAATTAGGCTAGCAGGGACCTTACAACCTAGGATGTTCATGGAAACTACTAAAATTTCATCCAGTGTAGTGCTTTGCAAAACTTGTTCAAATGCCACCCCTGTGAATTTCCTACAGAAGATATTTAACTGAACACGGTTTGGCTGGCACTACATCAATTTTTTGACAGCATGTATTGATGACATTGGCCCTTTTTGGCAGATGGTATTGGCAGAGCAAATTGACCATGGCTTTTGACACATTTCGCAGAGGCATCGATAGTCAGTATCGAACTAGCAGATGTTTGACCAGGCCCACTTCTCCAGCATTTCGTGTTGGCCTTCTATATCAGGGGACTGCAGTCTGCACAACATATTACTTGGCAAATTCAGCCAGTAGTCGAGTATGATCTTGAGGTCTTGGTTGGAACCTTAACCACTCGTCAAACACTATAACCTCAGCAAGACTGTTGAGTCGATGACCTAGGGAAATAAGGTCCCACTCTGCAGCGTGTTAGCTAACCCAAATAATGTCCGTTTGACAGACTCGTCAAAATTCAAAATAAAAATTTCCCAATTACTGTCCAAATAAAAAATTCTGATTAAATATTATAAAGACATCAACTTTTAATGTTTTTATCATTTTCCTTTTAAAAAGATAAGCCATTTAAGAGCCAATTTACGTTCACTAAAAGTAAAAAAATCAAATGCAATATATTAACGCTTATTTCCATTTGGAGTATTTTGCAGTCGTGAGTTAAAAATTACGTCGACTTTTATTTATGAGCATGCGCATTGATAAATATTGTGACATATTGACTGCAAAATATCTGTTTTTGCAGTCAAGAAAGTTGAGCTTTCGTGACTGCAAAAACGTGCTTTTTTTTAGTCAGCCAATAGAAATTCACAGTTTCAGAATTCCAGGCATTTAAACGAGGCAAATATCGAACTTTGAGATTATATTATTTTGTGATAAAATCGTATTTGTATGAAATAAGAAAAAAGAATGTTTCTTGAGATAAATAGAATGTTCTCAATTAAAAATAGATTAAGATAATAGATTTATAACTGTAAATAAAATTAATATCACAGAGAAATAAAAAGAATTGCTAATAAAAGAAAAAGCAATGTGAGGTGCCAAACTGTATTTTGATATTTTCTTAATGTAAACTTTATAAAGTTGTAAATTTCTTATTAATGTGCTTCAGTGCATTTGATAATATCACCTTAAGGGAAGAAATTTTTATGTAAACTACTAAAATTAATTCCCACCCAAATTAGTATTTTTTTGGGTCCGCCGAAACTAATTCCACCATATTGTACCAAACTTGGCGGATTCAATGATCCGCCAAAATTTCTTCCCTTTTAAGGTAGGTTTTGCTCATTGATAAAATTTTATTATGTTTTTTGGCTACCTCATCTCACATCGTAATTTTGCTTAGAATTATTCAGAATTATTACAGCCAAATAATGAGAATAAAAAAAAAAGAAGATTATCACCATTTTTCAGAGCAATTATCACAAATTATTTCCTGTATTTTATTCTAAACCAAAATTATAAAAAAGATAAACAAAAACTCTAGGCATGTTTTTATTATGTTTGGTATATATTGAAGTCTTTTTCAAAAGGAGAGTTAGGAGAATTTATTTTTTAATCAATGGCTAGAATTACTAATGCACATAAACTTATAATTGTATAACCATCAGCTCTTAATATAAATCATAAACAGTAACTAGGACATAGCTATTATTTAACAAAATGAAATACTTAAATTTTGTTTACGTATTTATTTTTAAAAATACGAGAAACGATTTAATATTAATACCTCTTAACATATTAATAATAAACGTGTTTTTTAAAGCACAAAACTTGCTAGAAAAAGAAGCTCAACGTTCCATTGACGTATACCAAAAGAATGTTATAGACTTATTGTTTTAAAACCTACTTAAAAGATCAACTCAAATATAAAATTTTAAAAATACATAAAAGCATAAAAAAATTAAAAAAAAAAAAAAAATTATCGTGTGGAAGTTTATGTTGATCTCAAATAAGATTATAATAATATAATAATAAATAATTTTTTTTTAATTAAGACGCTTTTTTATTATTAATACAGTTGCTATCATAACTAACATTCTAAATATTACAGTTTAAGCAACATGGTTGTAATCAAAATAACAAAGCGATTATATTTTTGAGGTTTTGACAGGACTGGTAGTTCATGAATAATTAATGAATTAGGTTAAATTGAAGTAAACTTTGTAGTTGCTAAGAAACAAAGTAAATCGTAAACAAAATAAATTGTTTATTTATTTTGTGGTAATGTCTTTATTTTTAAAATATGCAAGTATTGTTTTTTCAGGATTATTGTTTTATTTTTTTTAGTTCTCTCGTCTTTATTTTATTGATAGAAAATACTATCGCATTGGTAGGTTTGGTAGGCAGCGCTTTTGATTGTGCTGCAAAAGCAATGCAAATTTTTCTCTGGGAACATTACAGTGAGCACAAGCGTGATTGCACTGGCCTCATGACAAAGTCAGAGGGAATGAAAAATTAATCTAATTATTAATATACAAGTTTTTTTATCGCTTATAAATATGTCAAAACTATACAATTTTATACCAATCTGAGGCTATTCTAGAACAGTATTTCAAAAAAATTTGGGGCTTCACCACAAACCACATTGGGAGCCTTCAGAGCAGGCCTCCAAAGCTCCTGTTCTGATAAAAGATATTTCACAATTGAGGCCTAATGGCCTCAATTAGAAATTTCTAGCTAACGCCCTGTTCCTCTATCAGCTTCGTGGGGTTGATGCAGAAGTAACGAGGGATGGTCTGAGCTTGTAGAAAAAATCTTCGCATACAAGATAGACTGCACACATATCCACATGGTGATGTTCGCCTGTTCTTGTTGTGGCATCTTGGCTATTCCATACTTTAGACTAAAATTGAGCCACCTACAAAATGCCTCTGTATTTCAAAGGGGTCGGCCTTATATCTTCCATATCGAGCCACTTTCCGAAACAATAGACTATAGCGCCACCCATAGCGAGGGTGGCTTTGTGGTAATTGGCTTTTAGCCGATCTTCTAACTTGGTCGCATCATCCGATATAGTTCCAGTTTCCTCTTCGAATGCTTCCTCAATTTCTCTGGATGCAGTTAGTGATCTCCATAGCAAAACATCGCTCCCCACAAGAGCCTGGCCTCACAGCCAGAGTTGGATAGGCGAGGGAATAGTCCTAACTGTGAATGCGATCATTATTACCCTCATTCTCTGCTCAATGGTCTTCGGTAGTCCGTCTTTCTTCATTACTGTATGATGAATGAAGGTTGCTCAAGGCCTGTTCGGCAATGTCATCCAGGAAATGGACACGTATGACCAGGCATGGTTATTATGACAAGGTACAAAGATCTTTGTTGTAGTCTTGTAAAGCCCACTGTCCAACAGGATGTTACCCAGAGCATAGACAGCAATCAACTAAACTTTGAGGGCGGTTTCAAGGGCAAACATATTATGACGTGAGCAACCTGTATCTGCGAGCTTCTTGTCAAAACATGCTATTATCTGCCGGCACTTCTGGGTCAGCCTACTACCTGCTCAGGTAATATTGTCCCAGAAGTAGTTGACGACATAGTTAACAAAACAATTTGTGAACTTGCTGTCCTTTTCTGGTTTTAATATCGCCTCTGGTTTGCCCTGTTGTTGGGGAAGCGGCCCTAACTCTTAAGGAATGTAGGCCAGATATTCCTGACCCTTACCACAAATTTGTTTATCAATACCATGAAAAGAGCCAGCGTTGACCTGATCCCCACAAACAACAGTCCCCTCTTAATGTGGTGGTCAGATTCCTTCTTCCTTGGTCACTCCAGCTAGGGGTTCTTTAGCTGACTTACCTATAACAGTGAATAGCTTGTAGTGTTCATCTGACTCAAAAACACTTCTAAGGCCATGTCTATGTATACCCTAAGATCTTTTTCAATACATCTCTACATCGTTAGTGATATCTGGTCTGCTTGTTACCGGCCACATGTCGAATCGATGACTATCAACACCTTCCTCTATATATTTCCAGATGATTGTGTTCCCTTTCTTGATGTAGCTCCTGTCTGGGTAGAGCACTGGGGTGCTGTTGACAACTAGAGCGTAGTATATGTCCGGATCAAATTTGACCTTCTTTGAGGTCACTGCTCAGTGGAAGGTGGGTTTTTCCTCCTTCACATGTTGTGGCTTAAACGCAGAAGGCCAGAGAGGCTTCAAAAGTCTTTCTTTAGCAGCCCAAGGATGTTTTTAACGATATCTGTGAGAGCCATGGTGGGTATATATATATATCCCAATATACTCTAATCAAACGAGGCCCTAACAGAATTTTGGACCAATTCACACAGCATACAGACAAAATCTACACGAGCAAGCTTCTCTGTATCTATCAATTTTTAAGCAACGTGATGAGAATTGCAAAGCTTACAAAGCGTGCTTAGTCCCTACACCACATAGCCTACACCGAGCTGGTGCCATTCTGCCAAGACCTAGCTGCTGACGATGTGTACCACAATATACATCAATTTTTTTATAAGTCACTTTCAACCAAGGGTATCTATTATCTGTTTTCATTATTTGATATAACCTGGCCTGACGCATCTCTAAATGAAAACAACCAAGGTCTCGGAGTTGCAAACAGCAGATTGTGTATATTTACAATTAACAATTATATATCTATGGGAAACTGTCCTTAGGTAAATTTACAATTACCAAGTATATATGTATGTGAAACTTTTCACGTCTACATTAGTATTTGCTAATTATATATCTACGCAAAAATTTCATTAGATAGATTTACAAATACCAATTATATAATATAACTTTGCATGGAAAGAACAGCGAGGATGGCACCACGTATAACGCGGTATTCCCAATTGAGCTGAAATTCCCAATTGTATGTGAAAAAAAAATTAAATAGAAGATACTAATTATTTAATAACTATTTGGGTTTTACTCATTAAATAGTGGAAGTAGCAACACAAATTAAAACATTCATTGATTTGTTTGTTTTCTATCAAGTTATAAATATTTATTCCGAAAATTTTGTTTCAGAACTTTTTGTTTTTATCATTGCTCACAAAATATCATCCTCCCATACTAATCTCTTGCTATTTTTTATTTCAATATAATAATAATTATGCAGTTTATGAATGTTTTCAAAGAACATCTGTAACCATTTCTTACTAAATATAAATAAATGAGCATACAGTGGGTTTTCTCTACAACGTTAAGATCAATTGTTTTAAACACAACAATATAAATATATCATAAAACAGTTAATTTATAAATATAAATATAATTTATAAATATCCTTTATTTTTGTGTTTAGTTTTAGACTAGAAAGTAAAGCTATTAACGTGGATATTAAAATTTCTCCACATTTGCTATTATGATTGAACCAATCACATTGAAGTATTTATAATTGCAAGGAAATCCCTGGTGTCCATATCATTGTTATTTAAACGTATAAGACAAAACTGAAAAAATAGGTGTATAAGCGTATGATCGTACAACATATTCTTGCTGTTGCATGTTGATTTTCTTTATGGAGTACGGCATCATACATACATTATTTTTCAAAGTTATAATTCATATTTTGCAGTTTTGCAGTTTTATTTGCAACCGATTGAATTGAAATGATTGATCGTTATTGCAAAATGGATAACAATTTACTTTGTCTACGATTTACTTTGTTTCTTAGCAACTACTAAGTGCAATACAATTTAACCTAAACGTTAATTATACTCATTTCTCAGAAGTATGATTTGTTTACACAGTGCAGAAGAGTGGGTTACCAAGATGAAAATCACAATGTTATGAAATCAAGGTTAAATTAAAAAAGATTATTTTGTTGTGTGTTTTAAACAAGCTAAAATAAACATGCCAACATCAAAGTGATGGCAAAATAAAAATAAAATGTATGTAATAAAATATAAATTTGGGAAACCCGCTTTTGATGAAATCCAAAAAAGCGCATATATTTTTTGAAATGTAAATGTAATGATTATTTTTAAATAGTTTGTAGCAAAAATAAGAAATTCCAACCTGAATTTTAAAAAATCTAGTATTAAATTTCAAAAAAACCATGGAAACAAATAATTCCCTCTGTATAAATTTCAATCCTGGCTAACACCCTGCTTGCATGCATGCAAAAAAATCTTTCATGCATGCTTTATTAAACACATTTTAACAGGTTTAAGTGCATAAATTTATAAAATTAAAAAAAAATAGTGAAAAAATATAGTCTTAGTTTTTATAGTTAAAATATATCCCTACCGCCATTTGATTCAAACGGCTCTTTGCCATAATTCCCAGCAACTATTAATAGATTATTCTTCCAATCATGCACCATAGAAGCAATTCCATGTGGATGGAATGAAGAAAATGAAAATGTATACTTTTCCTCAAAAGAACCAGACTCACTGAAACAAAATTCAAATTTTATTTCTATTGCAACAAGCACTTAATTAAAAAATGAGCATTGGGAATGATTTTTTCCAACAAACTCATATCAAAAATGTTTTGACTGGTCAACCCAATGTATTGAAATAAATTATCATAAATGAATTATCATGTAATGAGTTTAAATAATTTATTAACGCTAAGAATCGGAGACAACATGCCGACTTAAGTCAGATGTTTTATAGAACCTTTTGGAAGTTTAGATGTGAGTGCGCATGCTATTGTGTGCTTAATATGCCAAAGCCTGAATACATCGTCAACAAAGTGTTTCAATACTGTTAGTGCATGTAAAGTGGCAATTAGAGCATTGGTTTCTTGGAATTGCATGTTTTTCTCAAGGATGAAAGTAGTGGTTTTTTAAATATCCGGAAATATTTTTATCTTCACTCACCTTCTCTGCTCCTTTCCCAGCACAGCGCACCATGGTTGCACTGCGTGGAGAAAACTTTAAATGTTCTAGATCGGTACTTACTTTCTATCCAAGCAAATCTATATTAATAAGAGTATTGCCCGATATATCTTCAACAGAAATAACTTTACCCATAAGTAACACACTTGTTAAAGTAAAGAAAAAACGTCTCTTGTAATAAAAATATCTATTAATAATCACAGCTTAATCCTATCTATGTACATAGTTCTTCATTGAACTTAACTTTATATTGCATATCTTCGCCAAGTCATCTGATTTTCCCTTAATTGTTTGGCGATCAATATTATGTTTGGTAAGATGCTACATAAATCATGATGTGTCTTATTTTGTCCCAAAAACCGGCATCCTTGAAAACAATTGAATGTTCGCAATCTCTGAATTGAAAACATCTTAAGTAAAAAGTCCTGACTTTAGACTTTATATCTGCTAAAAAAATATTTTTAAAAGGTATTTTATAACAGTGGCCTTCGACTTTTTATGTGCCTTTGATTATAGCATTGCCAGAACTTGTTTTATAAAAACTGAAAACAAAGAGTTTGGGAAAAATAAATTCAATCTTCAGATTTTTAAATATGTTGTAAAAAATATTCTTATAATACTTATCTATTATTAATGCGATATATTATTATTATCATGATTATTATTATTCTTATTATACATGTAACTATTATTTACCATTTATTATTATACATGAAATCACCACTTATTTTGTTTAAGAGAAACACGCTGTTCTATTTTTATATAAATCAGATTAAGATCTATATTACAACGAGACACAGACAGACATTTTGCTTAGGCATGTCGTTGTTCAACATTACAATTGAAACTAATTTGTCATTGTTATGCTGTGAAACTTTCCAATCATCTGAAAATAATTATATTAAATGATGAAATACCAACAAAAAATATTATTTCTAATTTATCCTATTCTATTAATTATATGAGAAGTAGAATTGCAGGCTTCGAAACTCTTTTGAGTAAGGATATTCCACAATTGTGAGATATTGATGGTGGCACGTGCCACCACGCTCATAACAGACAGCGTTAAGAAATTTCTGTTACCGTTTCAAATGTAAATCAAACTTTTGTGGTGCAGTGACGTCCAAACAGATATGAAGTGGAACACTGACTTATGTCTGTATTCAAAAGAAATTTACAAAATCTTCAGTGTCAAATTCACCAAGCCATCTATATACAAGGGTGTAATTGATGACCTTTTGAAAGTAAGTAACTTTTTATACATATTTTATATCAGTCTTACTATCAACCACGTTTTTGTTTTGTGGTTTCCCTTTGTGATTGCACAAGTTATGTCGATTCCTTCTTAATCCGATAACTACGCCATGTAGTAGTAATCATCTTAATATTGCATCTGGATATCTTAATAGTATCTGGAAAATTATCATCTCCCCCACACCCCCTCCCCACCACCAAAAACAAAATAAATAAAAAAAGCTTAGAGGTTTTAGGGTGAGGTTAAGCTTTTTTATCTTTTAGGTGTTTAACTATTTTATTTCTTTTTGGTAAGATGACCATGTAGTAATAATCATATTTATTCAATGTAGTAATAAAAAAAAAATACAAAATTCTGGAAATCATCAACAATCACAAAAATATCCGGAAATCCGGGAATATCCGGAATACTTTCATCCTTAATATCTTGGCAGCGACTGATGATGTGGGACCACCCATAGCAATTTCGTCTGTTTGCATAAAATATTTTGCATCAAATCGGAACCAGGTTGTTGTCATAAAAAATTAATAATATCGAGAAGATAATTTGGTGGGATTGGTTTTTTTTCTTTTAAGTTTGTATTGTTTCCAAGGAGGGTCTTAATGATAACTAGTGTGTCCTTAATGAGTACGTTAGTATAAGAGTGATATGACAACAAATGGCTTGTGGATTTTTGGAAGACCATAGAATCGAGGTGCGGAAAAATCTGTAGGTTTAAGTTTGAAATAAAGATGATCAGTTACGGTTTTGTTATCTTTTAGGTAGAAAAATTTCTTTGCCATTTCATGTTTGGTTTGTTCGGTTGGGTTCTTAGCAAGTAGTTTATAGGGTACGTTGTTTATATGGTCAGAACATTTGGCAAAATAGACGGGTTTATTAACAATAACGTTAGCGTGCCCTTTGTTTTCAGGAAGAATGATGATATTTTCACAGTTTAATATTGAAAAATTGATTTTCTTTCAGTGAGAGTTAAGTTTGAAGTGGGTTGTTTTGATTGTTGTAAAATGATGCTAACTTCTGCATGAACAGTATCATTCAAATACTAACGTACCGATTAAGTATTGATGCAAACAGACAGAGTTACAATGGGTGATCCCGCATTGACAGTCGCCACTGAGATATACATGCAATCACACAAAAAAATTTTAATTACCAACAGTATGGAAACGCCTTATCAACAAAATATCTTCCATAATCAAACAAGCCTATGAAACTATTGTCCATCTATCTATATCAGAGAATCAAAACAAAATCTAAATCAACGAATTAAGGAAAATCAACAAGCGATTAAAAGGGGGAAAAAAGAAGAAACGAAATAAAGCACCATTGCTGGGAAAAGAATCATTTAATTGTGAGAAATGGGAAATGATTGTTGAAACCAACACTCATCTTGTCTTTTATATAATTAAATTATCTATTCACTTTCTAAAAAATCCAAGCCACAAAAAAACCATATATCATACATAATTCCTGAAATCTGATCTTCTGTCATCTGTAAACAAGATCTTTTTTGATAGTCTGCCTACTAACAACCATACTTGTCAGTCCGCACATTGCCCACTGAATTAATTGCTTTATATCCTAATTTCAACATTTTAATCATTTCAATTATAACATTTGCACCATCCACCCTAGGATTTTTCCACACAAATTTGTCCAAATATATTTGTTTCAAATCCAGGAATTTGAAAAAAAATTTAGTAACACCACCTCCTAATAAATGGTAAGATTCCACTCCCAGACGAATTTTCCAAGGGATGTGCTTAAACAATTCGATTTTGACACAACAATCAAAAATTATTTTTTAGCAAATTAAAATATTCTTTTTTATCCAATTATATTTTAACTATTCATAATATTGAAATTGGGCTGAAAATGGGTCTATAATTGTGTCTATAATTTGAAAATTGTATATAAGATATCTGTATGGGAAATGGTCAGCATAAATGACTGATAGACGAATGATAGTCAATATATAGGGAATCAATGTCAAATCATACATAGTTGAAATATACCTGAGACTGAATACTCTGAGAGAACCTTGATAGTCTGCTATATAAAGAACATCATCCCTATAAAAAAAATAATTATAATAAAATTAACACTAGCAACATAGCCTGTCATTGTTACATAATAAGCCAAGAATTATCAATAAACCTTTTCTGGTTTCCGGGCCTTCATTTTCTCATGGATGGGTGAAAAATGAAAACTTTGTTAAAAAAATTGTTGCCAAATAAAGTGGCTATAATGGTCAATAATCATCATTGAGACATACTTTCATTCATAACTTTTAATTTTGGTTAACTTAAATAATTCAGAAAACAGTAAACCAGGGATACATGCAGAAATGTGAAATCATAGAACTCTTGCCAGATGAAAAATCACACTTTTAATAATATTGTCTTACCATTTCTCTTCTTGTGATGGAAGAAAGAATAATGAACACGTTGCACAACAAAGATTTCCAGAGAGACGTGCACGAGTACTCTGTAAATATCAAAACGTTAATATTAAAAGCTAAAAGCTTCAACTATGAATTTGAAAAGTGGAATGGCCAAATGAAAAGTAAGAAATTAAAAACCAATAATATTTTTTGGCAAAAACTGAAACGACCCAAATTGACCCCATGCAGTTTAAAGACCGATATCCAAAAAATATTAAAATTTGCTTTTGGTTTTGTAAATTGAATATTTGAAAAAATCTTAAATAATGAATAACCACATAAAAAAAATAACTTTTGTTGTAGGACATACCTGAGTTAAGATACATTTCTTTGTTCCAGTCAAATCAAAAATCTGCACATCACCGAAACTAATCAGAAAAAAAATCAATAAATAAATCCAAGAAACGATATCAATGAAAAACACACTCTTAAGTAATCACCCGTTTATTACCCATTTGAAACCAACACTTAAAAAGTTTTAAAATATCGTCAACTACTAAACTAACAAGACAAATAGAAAAACGTGAAAATGATGATTTTTGCCTCGTTTCCTCATATTTTGGTAAAATTATGAATTTACAGGAAAATTTAGAACAGACTAATCTTCAATCCTTCATATCTAACTTCATGCCAAAAATATATATATAAAAAGATAATAATGAGTAAATTCAGAGATAAATAAAAAAATCCAGATTTTTGATCTACTTTTGGTATGTTTTTTAAAATTTTTAAACTTTCACTATTTTACCCTTATGGTCCAAGAATATCACCCAAAAAACCAGAAAACTAATGAGCTCTTACAAAAAAGTGTTATGGGTGAATGAACGAACAAGCTAACAAACATCCTGGGTTCACAGGACCCTCACTTTGCCAGGGTTCCAATTAAAAAAAAGGTAAGAAAAGAATACTTTAAGCACAAACTGATGGAAAGTCGAAAAAACAAAAAACATTAATTTCATAGGGGCTTTACTTTTTTGATCCAAAAACTGCGTCTGAGAAAAATTCTTTAAAAATTTCACCATTTGAAATTGCAGACAGACCAAGTTTAACCATAAAAAAAGGTTAGGGAAAGAAATTGATTTTATATAAGCTTTATGTTTTCTAATTCAATGTACTAAGAAAAATCATGATAATATATGCATATCTTTGCTTCAACATCTGATAAAAAAAAAAAAAAAAAAGGAATAAAAGCTAAGACAATAATGACATTCTTTAAAGTAAATTTTTTAATGTGTATTTATATATATTGCATAAAAATTAAAACAGCTTTCTGTTCAAGAACTTGTGTTGAAAGTATGAATCAAAGAAGTTACTGAGGACGGGAAGATTCTAGATTCTAGTACAAAACTGCTCTATCTCGTTGATTTAATCCATTAAAACTTTATTCCTTTCAAAATTTCAAAGCCTCCTCCCCATCTCTAGAAATTCTAAAATTTTCCTTGTTTGAAAAATTTTTTTCAAATTATTTCCTGAGCTTAAATTCAAAAATAAAAAAATTTTCAGAAGAATTAAGAATTATGTCCACCTCTTTTATTATTTTATTTTTATTTATTTTAATATTTTTATTTATAAATATTTTATTTTTATTTATTTTAATATTTTTATTTATATATATTTTATTTTTATTTATGTCTTTTCAGTCCATGCACAACAATTATGTTGATTCTTTCAAGTAAAATACCTCAGGAAAGGTACCCATTAGTATTTTACAATTATGATTTGTGGTGCAATATGAAATATAAATGCATGTCAAGATCAAATTATAACAAATTTCAGTTATTAAAGTGCATTGGAAAACCGTAATTTTTGGCAGAAAACCAGAGGTCAAAAAATGTGCTCCATGATACTCTAGCATCACACAAAATTTTGAAATAACTGAAAGAAATTTTCAAGTCTTTATTATAAAAGGCCCATTTCTAAAGAATATAATTTTTCACAGGTGATAATTAAAGGTCAACAAATATCTGATGCATTGGTGTAACATCAAACATAATTTTAAAAAAATTCAATGATATTTATTTCAAGAAATCAACAAAAATGTGATATTTTTTTAAATGACCTTCGCAAGAGTCTGTTGGCAGGAAAACATCAAGTAATTTTTACATCAAAATATGTGCAATGTGACACTCTGACATTAAACTAAATTTTATAATATTTTTAAAATATAAAATTGTGTTTAAAAATACCTATTGGTAAGACCTGCTGCTAGATAATCAAAACTTTAATAAACTAACTAATAGGTGGGCGTGGAGATCAAAAAATAATCTTAGTATATTTTGGAATGTTTGACTAACGAAAAATTTTTTTGAAAAACCTAAGATTATTACTTTTTTACCCTAATGACACTCATGCAAAATCTCAGACAAAACAAATAAATGGTTTCAAAATAAGTTTCAAATGGGCTTGAGTGATTACATCAGATCATCTCATCTCAGTCTCAAGGGGTCGATAATTCACCTTCTGGATAAACGAGTAAAGACCAATTCAAAATTACAACATAACTGAACTTACCTGTCAGAATAAGCCAGTAAAGAAGAATTTGAGTTCCATGACATCCGACGCCATTGTAGAAATGAATCTTTTTCAACTAAAAAAAAGTAAGGGATTGAAATTAAATATCAAAGAAAAAAATAATTTATAATAGTTTAGGCCCAACAGTGTGGGTAAGATAATAGCCATAAAGATAAATCCTCTGATAGTCAATGAATATGACAACTAAATTTGGAGAAATGAAGATACGTAGAAATCCACAGAAGTTATGGTTAAAAGCATATTGTTTCAAGTAATGTAAAGATTATACCTAGTGAAGGATCTACAACTCAGCATAACCCAGGACTATGTGATGTTAAGATTAAGAAAATGACAAGTACTAAGAGAAGGTTTGTGCCAAGGCAAGCCCTAATCTAGGTTAATTTTTGAAGGCAATGATCACTTTTGGGCATCACCTATTAAAGCACCAAAATAGCTTTCTATACACTTTGTTATTTTTTAGTATGGAAATGCTGCATACAATAAAATCTTTTGTCTTCTCATACCAGGGTGTTAGTCAACGTGATTGTACCACGTATAACGCTGTATACACAATTGAGTCAAAATTCCAATTTGAAGTGAAGAAAAAAAATAAAAATACCAATTATTTAATCAATATATGAAGGTTTGCAAAAGCATGGCAACTTTGTTGGCGAGCCAAAGTTAAAAATGGTATATGGTAATTGATGATAGAAGAAACCTGCATCAGAATTCAACAACATTAAATTTTCTTATGCTAACAGTGATTGATATACAATAAAGCTGTAAGTAAATAGAAATAAATTCTCTGTCGACAGTACTGAAATTACTTTTCATTTGATTTTTATCTACTGGAATAGTATTTTATAAAAAAAAAAAAAAAAAAAAAATGATTTCATGGTATACATATAGTAAAATAAAAAATATTGTTTTTAAATAAAAATATATTTCTATTTTAAATGTATTTTAAATTAACTTACTATTAATAAAACAGTTATGTTTTAAGACAAAATTAAATATTAAAAATATAATGCTTAAGAATTGAATGGAATGCTTGAGGTTCTTTTGTTTAACATTTAAATAAAATTCTCTGTGGAAAGTATTGACATTAACTTTGATTAGGTTTTGATTTGGTAACTCTTGTTTCAATTGAACTATTCTCTACTGTTCAAATATCATTAATAAAGAAATGGAAAAGTGAGACAAAATATGGAGAAATAGGCAAAAATTTTCTGCAGAGTCAGCATGAATTTAAACAAAAATTTCACCTCAAAAATCGGCCTGAATTTTCTGTGGAGTCAGCAAAAAAAACTTCCTTACTACCAAATGAGCTACTGCTGCAAAGCTTGTTTTTATTTTTGCTTTTGCAATAATTAATTGGTTTTTACTCATTATATATTGGAAATAATATAAGTAGCAACACAAAGTAAAACACCCGTTAATTTGTTTGTTTTCTATCAAGTTATAAATATTTCTTCCAAAAATTTTGTTTCAGAAATTTTTGCTTTTATAATTGCTCACAAAATACCTAAACTATAAGTATATAAACATACAGTGGTTCTTGTCCACAGCTATATTTAAATTTTATAACTGTTCTATTGTTTTTCTTTCCATTGTCTATACTTTTATTTAAAATTACTACTTATTTCTTGGAAGTATGATTTGTTTATAAAGTGCAAAAGAGTGGGTTTCAAACCACCTTACCAATGTGAAAATTATAGTGTTATGAAATCAAGGAAATGGCTAATTAAAAAAGATTATTTTGTTGCGGATTTTAAACAAGCTAAAATATACATATCAACATCAAAGTGATTGGAAAAAGCAAGTGCTTGTAAAAATATGCAAACCTTAAAGGCAAAAATAGTACTGTTTTTAAGGTAAGAAGTTAAAGACTTGCAATCACAATTTAGCTGCTTTAGACAATCTGGAGTATCTAATTTCAAAAAAATTCCAAGTCATGACAAAAACGCTGCATAAATTTCAATCCTGCATACCTGCATACCTACACATGCACCTTTTAACAAACAAGCTATATATATTAAATTAAAATACATTATCATTATTAAATTATAATAACTGCCAATAAACAAGCAAAATTGAAAATGCTCAAATTCTTCCAACATGTTACCATTAAAAATTCTAAAATTCCCAACAACATGATGGCTGATACACAGAGACACGTCAGTAGGAGTTATTTAACGTTTTACTGCAGTCATAGAATTATTAGATGTCATTTTCCAAGAAAAGAAAGATCCTAAAGCTAAAGCTATTCGAGTTAAACTACTTTCACCTAATCTCATTCTCATGCTACTTCTTTAAGTCAAAGTCATCATGTAAATTCCCATTGACAAAAAACCTAAATTACAGTCTCAAAGTATCAAAGCATGATTGATGAACTTAAACATACCTTAATTCCCTTAATTTTCACGAAAATAAAAGGGGCGCGAAAATAGGCTATACTCGCGCACTTAGATGCGCGAAAATTAATGGGTGCGCGAATTAGTAAAATTCCTTTTTTTAACAGGAAAATTATTTTG
>JAUZNK010013226.1:0-22949 GCA_035046665.1 Euphysa ruthae | reverse complement strand
TCTTTTCTCTTTTTTTTTTTTTTTTTTTTTTTTTTTTTTTTGTCGTCTTTTTTGTTTTGAAAAAACTAGCTTTTCTAGGTACCAAATCCATTACATCTTCATTACATAATCATTATTATATCATCAGACTTTTCAAATTAATGGAATTATAAATGATCCCAATATTCACAAATATATCACAAAATATTTTTCCTATTTTGCCTAAATTAAAGGAATGTTTTTTGCTAATGGGTGTTTTTTTTTTGATTTTTAGAGTAATTTTTGTAATAATTGTGCGGACTTTAAGGGACTTCTTTAACTTTTGGAAGTTCGTTTTTTTTTTCCTTACTAATATAATTCTATAAAAAATGGTAATTTTTTCATTGAAATGTTTTTAAAAGTTTCTTAAAATTAAAATTTGTCCATTACACTTTTAATTCTGTATAAAGTTGAGGTCCATCAAAGTATCTTTATAATATATCCATTTGTCAATGTAAGTAATTTTTATCAAACAAAAATAGCATTTTTAGATTTCTCCTAATAATTCATGTTCAAATCATGCTGAACTTTTGTAAGATGTTGGAAAATAAATATTTTATTTATTATTATTTGATAACTTTAATGGAACGCCGAATGGATATTAATTAGATAAACCTAGTTTATCTCAGAAATACCCACATTTTCCGCTGATTAAATTAATTCAAAAATTACCTTCACAAATATAAACCCAATGTAAACCAAAGAAGAACTTTTTAATTTAATACAACAAGTAATGAATGTCAACAGATAAACTTTGGTAATCTTATCGACACTTAGATAAACTAGGATTATCAGCGGAAAAACTCTGTATTTCTGAGATAAACTAGGTTTATCTAATTAATATCCATTCGGCGTTCCATAAACTTTCGTTCATTTGTACTGAACCTGAATAGTTAACTATGTTCTTTCATCTTAAATTTTATTTCCTTTTCTGTGGAACCGGTTTAAATGCTTTGCTTATTAGATCTTAGTATTGTGCCATTTCATTTAATGTAAACTTAGTAGTTTCTTTTAAACTGACTGTTTCTCTTAACAGATATGTAAATTGTGACGAAGAAGATTTGCAGGGCATGGAAGCAAATTATTCTCAAATAGAAAAGGAAGAAGCTAGGAGGTAATAAATTTATTCTTTTCTCTCTTTTACAACAGAATTTCCTTAGGATCTGTTACAGATATGATGAGATATTTATGGTTTTAGCTACTTTGAGCATGGAACATTTTTCAAGTATTTCTTTATGCCTTCGTGTTCTTCGTTATTTGTTCGCTGTTATGGCATTGGTTTCGCCTAGCCATACCGTTCTCATCAGGTTTAATTTAATTATATTTTAGTGCACGGATAGCCAAAATTGAAGATGAATATGAGGCTATGAAGGAGCAGGAAGAATTGCGACGTCTAGCATCAAAAGCAAAGAAAAAGAAAAAATAGATTTACTTTAGCATATTATAAAATAATTTTTATGTAATTTATCTTATAGTGAATATATTATTATCAAAACTAGAGAACCAGGAAAATACCTCTGAAGTTTATCTTTTTTATATTATTTTTTCTAGGATTTTATATAAATTAAATTTATGAATTAATTTATTATTTTGAAACTAGACTCGAATATGCTGGTTATTTAATAGTTGTTCTATACCTGGAAACATAATTTTTGATGGAATGTGTTATATTAAAAAGTTTTTAAATTTTTTACGGGTTTAAAATATTGAGTTATTTGTTATACTCCAAAATACTGTCCTTGAAAAATAACAAACTGAAATTTAAAGAAATTTTGCATTGTGAAAAAAAAAAATTTATTCATAGGGATTTTTAAAGTTTCGAATGTTTAGCAGATTTTCTTTAAAACACTGTAAAGTTTCTGAAATTAATGCAATCTCTTTAAATTTATTACTTTTTAACTTATGCACGTGCATTGATTTTTGTGGCGGATTAATTAACACATAAACCACATTAGCTTTTTCATGCAAAATTTTGAGAGACCTTCGTATTTTTGCGACATATTTACTGTAATAAGCACTCTTCCTGGAATAAAGATTGGAGTTGGATTTTAAACCCTTTTTGTTTATATTCTGCTTTATGACAAACGCCTGTATAAAATAATTTTTTTTTTTTTTTTTTTGTTAAAATCTAAGAAAGTTTATGTAAAGTAAATATGATGCATTATTTTATTTTGTGACTGGACAACACCACCTCCAGTTTAGTTTCGAATATTAAATCCAATTGAATTTAATAATTTTCATGCGGCATGTTTTATTTATATTTATTTTTTTTCCTTAATTGCAAATATTCATAATAGAATTATGAATTTCATTGAAATCAGAAAAATGCTTTATAAAAAGAAAATCACCAGCAGCTTTTTGTTGTGTCTAATTATGTTGTATTTAACCTGACTTACTTTACTTAAGCGATTTGGGTCATGAAAAGTAAACTTTTTAAGAGTGCATTTTGGTAAAACCAAATTTATCTTATTGGCTATTTATTGAGCTATTATTTATTTTTTTTAATATACATATAATGTTGAGATAGCTGTAGTGTTTTATTGAATTGTTTATCTAATTTATTATAATTTTAGTGGAAAAGTGTCGGCTGTCAAGGTGTTTTTCTTTGGTTATTTCCTTATATTTCAATACTAAAATCAGATGTAATACATCAGACTATTGATTGTTCATTAGTTGTTTTTTTTTTTTTTTTTTTTCCAAATTTGTAAAGCAGAAACGTGGTGATATCTCTCAAAATACACTGATGAATTTGAAGAAATGTTTATATGAGCAAAATTCTTAATGACTTAGGTTTGAAAAAGATGGTTTTAAGTTTAGTTTTTTCTCAAAAACTATATCATTTATTGTTCAACGTACTGCAGCTTATCAAACATTTTATGATATTCTTGGAACTATTTCTGCAAATATAATTTAATTTTCTCAAAAGTAATGCTGAATCATTTTGTAATATTGAAGCATATGTAACGTTGTTCATCTAGTGACTTTCTGTGGAATGTCTAAATTCAAATTTTATTCTATTAGAAATTGAAAACGATCTAAACTTTTATTTTGTTTAAAGAGCATTACAAACGTAATTTAGCAGATTGTGTTTTATTGATTATTTTAGAAATTATGCTTTTTTATCCTTGATAAACTTTTGAAAAAGTAAAAGGCATAAAAAAACAATTCTAGAAAGAAGCTTCGTGTTATAAATAAGTCTCTGAAAAACAAAAAGTTTGAAATGTGAACATTGTAAAATTTGAATATTTTGATCGGATATCAGTGTGCCATAGTAGAGATTCTGAATGAATACAGTATAATAAACTGGTTTAATTTTTTTTTAAAGTATTCTTTTTGTTTGATTGGGATTAAAATGGAAAAGGAAAAGATAGAGTTCAAAAGCCGTGCTGATTCTATCTTTGGTTGCCTCGATGATTTAGAGAAAAAACATGAGCAAATCGTTGAAGAATTTTCAGATGTAGATCAAAGAGAATCTGGCAACGCTGAACAGAAGCGGCGTTCCGATCTACATATAAATCGACCAAGGCATGATGCTGTTGAGGGACATAGTAGGAAGCGGAATTGCAGTAATAAAAAATCATCACAAGTCCCTAATCATGTTGTAAATCCAAAAAAATGGCAAAAGTATAGGTAAGCATTTTTTGCCTAAAATTAATTTTTAAAAATGTTTTCTGGTAATGATATTCCTTCCTGATTTAAGCACATTGTTCCTTTTTGTAAAAGTATAGGCACAGTTGGTGTTGTTGTAGTTTACTTGAAGAAAAATATTTTTCCAGCCTATAAAAAATTTCACTGGCGGTTTAAAGTTCTGCCTTTTAAGATTATGGATTATGTTTTGACGAAAAATTTCTTAATTTTATTCAATAAACTTTATATGAAAAATTTACTACTCTAGAAAGGCTTATAAGCGTTTTTTTCGAACAAATCCTTATTTTTAATGATTTCAATCCCATACTGGCCATTCAATTTTCTTCTTCGAATTCTTGGTAGTTTCGGTCCATAGCTTCAAAAAGGCGTTCTTCTGTAAAGCTAAACCTGCGTAAAAACTTTTATTCCATAACAGCCCATAAGGCTCTTTTGTAACTTACATTTATAAGGTTATTAGCATTAGAATTATGAAGGAACTACCAAGACAGGTGGCCACTTAAAAATCACGTATACGATATAGCTATTGCTCTTTCGCTCACTGTTCCACACATATAGTTTGGTGACCTACCACAAAGCGTTCAGATTACTATCAAGAATAAGTCTAGCTGGATCAGTATTTAAAATCAAAATCTCTTCAAATAGCTCTACACGGATATTAATTTCTGATATTTCTTAATTATTTTTAGGGTAATTATTTACATTAATTCTCTAATGCACAACACGTTTGTTTGCAAATGTAAATCCCACCATGTAAAACTAGATGGCCGGTTATAGCGTATATAAACTTGGAAATATAATCAGCTTGGTATTTTTTGATCTTATCAATTGTGTCTATGTGAAATACTAGTTAATGTTACAAGAAAAATTTTGATAAGGTTTTGAAAACGTTTTACTTTCTGTTTCTTCCCCCCAAATATCACTTAACCTTCAACTGTATGAACTTCTGTTAAATTGATTTATTAGCAAGTAAACTTCCATCCAACTGATCTTCTGGCGATTAACCTTCCTTTAGTAGATAATGAACGGGATTTGAGGTGAAATAAAAACCTGCACGAATTAATAAAGATAATATGATATATTTCTTATATAAATATACAATAGCATTGAAAATTCAAATTTTGCTAATCAATCCAAACAACCGAATCAACACACCAATACCATATTTTCATTTTCATTTTAAATTTTGCCAAAGCTATTTAGAATATTTCAAATTATGAAGTTATTAAAGGATTGCTGCTCATTTATTTTAAAGTATTGGAAGGAAACAAATCTATAGAGATATAAATAATAACTAGTACTCTACATTTAAAAATAAGATATTAATTTAATTTTTTTTGCTTTCAAAGAATTAACTATCACATAAGAATAATTAATATTAGTAAAATTTTGTTTTGCAGTGTCTATACGTTTTTATTTTTTCTTTTTTAAATGTATTGCTTATCGTCAAAATATCATGTCTATTTCTTTTTTCTGTGGTATTCAGTACGTGTCATGTACTTTGTATTCTAACCATTTTTTGCTTGTAAATGATATTTTTTTAAAGGCATGGTTTGTAATTTGCATATTATATCCATCTTCAATTAACAATGTGTCCTAATGGCGTATAAGTCATAATATTTTGATGATTGTCTGAAAAATCAATTTTTGCCTAAATTGAACTACTGAACTAAGGGTCTCATTTAAAATTTGCAAATAATGTTTTAAAGAAAATCTATCATTCTGTCTCAAAAAAAGTAGAAATTTCGTTTTTTTTCTGTAATTATCAATGTATATAAATTCCATCGATTTCCAATATTTTTTGAAATCAGAATTCTGGTAAAAATTTGATTTTGATTTGATAAAAAGTAAACGGGGTAATTATATGTTTGATTGGTTTCAAGAAAATTCATTAGTTGCCTCTAATAAATCCAAGTTCCAAGTTATGTTTTTAGATGTTACAGAACAAACCACATTACATGTTAATAGGAAAAATCTTGAAAGTATAACCCAAATTGAATTATCAGGGGTAACAATTAAACTTCTTTAACCACATTGAAAATATATGTAAAACTGCAAATGATAAAGTTAGCCAAGTTTTCCGTGTGTGTAGAAGCATGAGCCTTATACAAGCCAGGTCCATAGTAACTGCCTATAGTCTTCCCTATTTTGCATACTGTCCTCTTATCTGGATGTTTTTCTACAAAAAGATATTAAAATAAATCGAGTTCACAACTGAACACTTAGAGCTATTCAAGAAAACTTCTCTCAGAATTTTGAGGGGTTACTTAAAGCTGAAAATACCATTAAGATTCATACTAAACACCTGCAGCTTCTAAAGACCGAGACCTTTAAATCACTTAATAATAAAAATCCCAAAATTTTCTGTGATTTTTTTGTACTAACAGACAGACCTTACAATTTAAGAGGACAAATGCTTTTTCGAATTCTCCCTGCAAAAACTATAAAATACGGCGTCAATCCTCTTATATGTGAAGCTTATATACTCTGTCTACTTTAAAATGATTATAAATCGGCTCGTACAGTTGAAAATTTAAATCAAATATTAAGAAATGGTCAGGGAACATATGCAAGTGTACTATCTGTAAGTAAGATGAAAACGAGATTAATGTTATATACATAAAAATTATACACTGTAGCACATTATTCTTTTAAAGTTTAGGATATAATTGCTTTAATATATTGTTTATTATAAATATGTTTTTATTTATTTTTGAAAAAGTAAAAATTTGAATGGTTTATATTAGTCTTAGTATTTATAAATATTCTGTGCTACAATTTTTGACCAACGCTGAATAAATTATTACATTATATTACATTTTCATAGTGTAACAAGGACCTTAGAATTGTCCTAGTACCGTAAAATGACAAAAAAATTTTAAAGACAATCATGGCGATATTTGTATGAGACTTTTATCAAATTTTATCACAAATTGACATTTGACGCATGTTGTAAGTGATTTTCTTGACCAAAATCGCGAAAAGTATTAAAAAAAATTTTAATTAGTACGGACTTTTCACTTTCATTGCTTAAAGCAGGGAAAAAAAAATTTTATTTTTTTATTTCTATGTTTGTTTATTAATCGAAAAATAAACCTGAAGTTGAATATATCAAGTGCGGTGTATATTTTTAACTGCTTGTGGTATATATATATATATTTTTTTTTTTTTTGAATTAATAAGGTGTTCGGGCCCCGAAACTGGTTGAATTTGGTGAAAAAGTCAAAGTTTTTAAGTCAGTACTTACATTGCTTTTACATTGCTTTAAGTGTAAAAGAAGTTTCGAGTAAGCATTATAAACAAAATTTATTTCAACATTAAACAAAATAATTGCAGCATTCCATTTGGAACATCCCTAAACACCTACATACATACAGATACATATATGTATATACATACAAACAAGGAAAGAAAGAAAAAAGCTTAATCTACATATTTTCTTCTATTTTTCAGTTTGAGAGATGATGGTTCGAAATCAATAAAGGGAGGTATGACTCCTGATCAGTTAAACAAAGCTATCGCATTGGATTTTATTGATTCTTTGAAATCAAGAAAGTCAACTGAAAACACACCTAAACTAATTACTACAAACGATCCTGAAGATAATCATAAATTCGTATTTAAAAAGCCACAAGAACGAAATGAAGACATTGTAAAAACAGCTAATTTTGGTTCGGCCCATAGTGCACAGGCAGTTGTTATGAAAACATTCGAGTTTGGGAAGGGCAAACAGCGTAAAGAACCTAAAGTAATAAAAGAAAATACATCTACTAGGACAAATAAAGTTGAGTTGGTGTTTGATTCTGAAATAGATTTGTGTTCAGATGCTACAGAAAATGAGACTGTAGATAAGAAATTGTCTGAAACTAAGATAATTTTTAATAAAAAAAAATCAAAGAGGAACATTCGTAAGCCCGTGCACACAAATAATGGCGATGACGAGGAAAGTTAAATCTTTTGTTTTTTTTTAGTTTCAATGTTTTAAAAAAATTATGTATTCTTGGATTTATTGCAATTTTATAGAAAATTATTAAATAAATTTTAACATCCTAAATTTTGAAGCTGTTTAAAATTATGAATATACGGATAACCTTTCGTTCTAATGAACAACTTCCTTGTAAACTGACAGAAAATTTGATGTAAATTCCGAATAAATAATTTAATCACAAAAGGTATGTTTAAAAACAGAAAAATTTAAACATTTTGATTACCATCCAAATAAATATTAAATGCTCTCAACATATGTGTATATTTTATCAGGAAAAAGTTATTTTTCTCGAGAAGTTATTCTATTTAAGTTATTCTGATTCTACTGAAATTTTGTATGACTTATTATTCTCTGACCGTTTTAACTGGTCGGATTAAAAAATTTTACCGTCTTTGAAAACCTGGCCTAAAGACACAAGCCAGGTTTTGTCTTTATCAAATTTTTCTCATCGCATCATCATTTTCATTTTCATTTTGGCTGTTATGTAATCTTCATGTGTGGAAAATCGATGGTAATTTGATTTCTGATAATTTTAAGACATTTTTCGTTTTAAAACTCAGCAAGGTCACCAAAAAAATGAAGAAAAGCTTTCCTGGAAGTCTAAACTAGTAATCAAGCAAAAAAAAACTGCAGAGATGCCAACTTAAAAAAGTCTAAATCTCCATAAAGATAAAATACTTTTTTTAAAAATCAAATTAAAGGATGACGCAAATAAAGCATTATTTCAAGATATTAGAGCAGTATGGATTAAGATGCAGCATGAATACGCAAAATAACATAAGAGCAGTCTAAATTACAATAACTGCAAAGTAAAGGCCAGACACTTACGAAAAGTAAATTTAATTACAATGAAAACAAAGACGATGTTGAAAATGCACCTTATTATTAAAAAAAAAAAAAAAAAAAAAAACCCTTTAAAATGGAAACAGAACATGTAAAAGTCATGAACAAAAAAACAAAATGGTTTTTAAAATTTATTACTGACGCTTAAACCTGTATTGAGAGTTCTAATGAAAAACTTAATAATATGCAACTTTACATGTTTCAGGTAATCGTTCATATATAACCGCTCAGTAAAACTTTTTATATAGAAATATCTTGAGATGACATAGAAAACTTTAAATTTTGCTTATATACGTCAAAACTATGGATGCCTTAAATGTTCCTTAACAAGATAAATTTTCGCGTATTTTGTGCCAATCCGCGAAAATTAAACTCCGCGAAATTTCAAAAAATCTCTCATCCGCGAAAATTAAAACTTAAACTTTTTTTGGTTAAGAAGATAACAAAACAGCTAATTTTTCAAATGTTGACAGCATGTCTGATCAACATGGAAACTGATAATACTTCAACCCCTGTGGACAACAGTATGCTTGTTCCAGTAACTTTAATCCGTAGCCTAACTAAAGTTAGTACATCGAATTTTATTATGAACACTGATATACTGAATGACATTGCTGAACTTTTTGGGTAAGCTTTTTCCGGCTTGTCTAAAACATGATGGCTGTAGCATCAAGGTTAATGTATACAAGAAGCAAGGATTATTGCAATATATTGAAATAAACTGTTTGCGCAGAAATAGTAAGAAGTTGTCTTCAAGTGACCAAACTGTAACGGTTCAAGTTGTTTTGATTTTAACATTATTTCAACATAAGATTTGTGAACTTGGCCTCAGTCATTATGCTATGAAAAGCTTTCTGGAACGTTAAAAAAGAAAAATTCAATCTAACACTTAGTATTAAAGAGGAGCCAGAAATCAATTGTTCGAACGTTTCAGAAATGAAGAGCTCTTTAAGAAATCTCTACACGGTAAGGCACAAAACGTGAATGAGTCTTTCAACGATATCACGTGGTCTCGGTGCTCGAAACTCGTGAGATCGAAATTGACTCTGCCATTTTAGAATTCAATGATGTTAAATAAGATATAACTTCAGTTATAGATATAGCTGGTATTGTTATTGGATTATCCTTTTGACTTGAATTTCCGGTGTATTCTACTCTTGTATATGTCCATGCCCGTTATAAATTTCATTCATTACAAACAAATATTTTACCTTCAATAGAGCAATAATTTTTTGAGTTTTGGCAAAAATATGATGCCGCGTAATTGAAGGTGTCATAACTTTAGAAATATTCATTTGGTTGACTTGAAATTTATAGGGGAAATGGGCAAGGGGTCTAAAAACAAGCTGCCAAATTATCAAACAGGTGTAATAAAATTTCATGTTGTTTACCGCAAAAAAATGGCACTTTTAATACTCATTAATTATACGCATAATTAAAAAAAATTTTTTTAATGTGTTTATTTCAATATCTTAATTAATATTTGAAAATATGAGTCTCATTGCATTTATATCGAGTGTTTTAGTAACCATCACCTTGGTTTTTCTTCTTTTGCTGGGCGGATAGCGTTTACAATTTTCATTTCCTCTTGCGGCTCGCAATAAAGCTGTATCATTTCTGCATATCGACCTATCAGCATATTTCCCTTGACAGTGCTTGCAATGGTGACTTTTGTGGAACATGGAATTTCTAACCCACCTCAAAAGAAGAGAGATTGTCTATAACGGCATTTTATAAATGTTACAACCACAACAGCACCGCGATCTAGCATAAACTTAGTGGCTCTTGTTATTTCACGCGGAAAATCCCCATATGTTAAACGACACGCTTTAATGGGAAAATATCGAATCAATTGTTTTCTTCGAGGCAACAGTGTAAAGATTCGTTCAACTCATTTTCCCAGTTGTATCGATAAACGCTGAAACCACGTACCAGTAAATTTTAAACTAATAAAACGGAAATTTCAACACAACAGATTTTTATCACGTCGAAAACACCATGGTACCTTTACATCAACAGACAGACGAAAGAACAGACGAAAATAGATTTGTATGTCTATTGCGTGACCTTTGTTTCAATGACAGTTTCTATACATTCTCGGCTGAAAATATGATAATAATTGTTTAAAAGAAACCATTTTAGCGCACTCTTGACCACAATTTTTAAATAAGTGAAAAATGCATTAAATGACAATTTTTAACCATTAAATCACTCAAAAATTGTAAAATAAATCAAAATACACCAAGACCTCAATATTAAGAAAGTGAATAATGCAGTAGCGAATAATTTCCAAAAATAAAAACGAATTTTGAAAAACAACTGCTTTTGGTTCTTTCAAGTATGTAGAAAACGGCGAAAACAAGATTTTCCAACCAAAAAAAGAAAATTATTAAAGTTTTAATTTTTAACATAGCAAGTGTACCAATTTCTCCCAAAAATTCATCATCATCTTTCCAATCCGCCAGCCTTCCTTCCAAACCAGGCTTATTGTGTAGTTTCATTTCTCTGGGTTTGCCCTGATATTGAATTAAGTTGTAACCAGTAATTTTATTGTTTTTGAAAGAAATAACAGTTAAAGGTACAGAAATGCTTTGATTTTATCAGATAAAATTGGGGTGGAAGAAAAAGGAAAACGTGTTGTTTAAAGGAAAATTTTAAGGGATAACCATCCCTCGGTGAGCCCCTTTAATAATTATAAGAAGACATTAACTATTCCTTTAATAGAACATCATTCAAATGATTCAAATTGAATTCACGTGTTGGTGTTTTCGACTGATACTGTTTATACTGGTTTGTGTACTGTACCAGAAAAAAAATATTGCTATAGAAAACCTTTAATTTGATAAGGTTTGTTAGCAGATTTAATAATATTGTTTTCTTCAAGAAAGCGAGTGTTTAGAAGAGAGTTAGAGAAGCAGTTTGAGGAAAAAGTGTGTTTTGATAAGTATTTGATTCACAACGTGGAGCTGCGGTTCTATTTATAATTAGAGCTACGAGTATGCAAAGATGTTTAAGTGTATATGATGTACTTGTGTTGTGCTGTCCCATGGCTTACTTGAAAATACTGTCATATATCATGCACTTTTTTCAATTTTCAAAATTTTTATTTTCAGGTCTGGGCCATCTTACAAAAATATTTTTTAAATTTTAAGTTTGACCACGAACTCATATCGTAGTTTAAAATAGTAGAAATACATGTAACTCACATGTTTAGCTTTAAATTTTGATGTAAGTTATTGAATTATCTATGTAAAAATTAATTGATTGTGATTTTTATCTTGATTTTGATTTTTTCAGTTAAATGTCAATAGTAACAGTAGTAACAGCAAGGAAAAAGGTTATTTATAAGTAAGTACTGGTTAACAAGTGTTGTATTGTTGGATGTCAATCTAACTATTTAGGAGAAGAAACAACATCTCATTTTTTATCATTCACCAGCAATGAAGCTATTAAGAATCCTTGGATAAAATTTGTTAATAAGAAAGACTGTTAACCTACTTCCTACACAGTTATATGCATGGAACGTTTAATAAAACTGATAACAGCAATTTTTGTAAAAAAGTGGACAACACAAAAGATTCCGTTTCATTAAATCATTAAAACTAGTACCAACATAATATCCAGGTGCCATAAAAATACAGTGTATGCCAACAAGCTCATTACCAAGTCATAAATCAGTTACAAATAATCTTCACATAATAGAGGTTACAGAATGTATGCGAATAGATAATGAACTAAATGTGAAATAATTTTTCAAAGGTTCACCTGTGCCATTGCCGCAATGGTTGACATTGACATAGCTGTAAACTAACCTCTAAAGGTATGCTTGAAAACTTTCCATCATACCTAGAAGGAAAAAGTAAAAACTTTTTTATTTTTGATGAGCTTAGAAAGTTAAGTTTTAATAGAAATCAGGTGTATTCACCCGATGTCATTCAATACTCATTGCTACTACGTTTTACATTATTACAATCATATAAATTACTTTTAAATGAATTTCCTTCACCTTCTGTCTCATTTTTAAACAAACAGTGTTATTTAGTCAACATCTTGAAGCAATGGTAGATGATCTACTGAGATTTCAAATCTAATCATACTTTTGGGAAGCTCGTAAAAATTTATGTCGTTTTGATGTAAGAAACATACTCTAAAAAAGTATAGAATTCGACATATGGCTCCTTACATTTACTAAAACCAGGGTTAATGTCAAATTCTTTTTCTTGATGAATAAATTTTTACAGAGCAGATATGTTCATCAATCAATAAACTTACATACCACCTTAAACCTAAAATATTACCTATTTTCCTAGTATTCTAGTAATTTATGTAGTGTTTGAAGAAGAAATAAATATTTTAATATATTTTAGGATCCCTTGAATTGTTAAAATCTAAGTTTTTCGTGTCTCTGAAGTACTATTTTTGTACAAAATGTAAAGAAGTAAAAAATTATGAATTATTTTTTCGTTTTTTTACTATTGAATAATTGACTTGAAAGAATATTCTCTAAAATATACCATTGTGTATTAGTATAAACAATAGACTGTTTCTCATTTAAATTACCCGAAGTTCTTGCTATATGCAAAAATAAAAGCGGTTTTACGAACTAACTCAAACTCAAAACTTGACAGCTAATATTAACTTTACAAAGTAGGGAACAATTAAGTTATCTAACTAATGAAGCCATTCGTCTCAAGAATCATCACTATAAAAGAAATCGAAGATTTCCTATTCACTGGTGTTGCTAGTATCCTCTTCTCCATGCGATTCTATCCTTTGAACCAATTATTGAAATTGTTCCCTTGCTTTCTTTAGAGGAGGTTGCTGCTCTGAGCTACTTATTTCGTCATCAGCCTCGCTTTTATCCTCTACTGCTCTGTGCACCTTTTAGCTGATGGTGATGGTGGAACCTGTCCGCGAAAATGTCAGAGAGTCTCCAACCTCAATATTTAGATGATCTATCAAAGGCTGTGTGCAATGGTACCATTAATAGGTTTGCAAGTGTGCTCTCTTTATGGCTTGTGTTAAACAATCACGATCAGGAGCGAATGGCATTGAAGATTTATTCTTGAGAGATTTGTATAAACGAATCCTTTTATCCACATAACCTTCTGCAGCATTTCCGGAGTAAGTAACCTTTTGTAAAATCTCTTGCAGTTTTTGAATTTTGTTTGATGACAGCTCTTTTTCTTTACCTAGTGATTTTAACAATAGTAGATTTGTTTTGTAGGCGAGATGCTTTTTGAAAACTGGAAGTTTCCAGCTCAATAGAAATAAGAAGTCATATTACAGCCGGAGATTGCGTAAAAAGCTGGTAACACAATGCAGATATCCTCCTCAAAGAAATTGCAGATGGAACCGATGTCTACATATTTCTCTGCGTCGTATTTGAAGTACCATTTATGAGTCACTTTATATCTTTTGTAAGCCTAAAATAATAACAGCAATACATCTGTGTCTGATAATATCAGTCTGTATTTGCAGAGTCACAAGGACAAGCTTGTTATCTGCCTTCTCGACGTTATTGTTTTTCTCTTTGTCACTGATTTCAGTTTGTGTATCTTATCGACAACTGAGAAGACAAACGGTGTTTGGATAAGTCGGCATCCGTTTTCCTTGAACAAGAATTTTTTTGGTGAGTTCTAGTAGTGGAATTGGCACAGAGATAGGAAATTTGACTACGGAATGAATGTTCACGAATTCAACTCCTACCTTTGGCAAAAACTTACTTTCTATGTTTTCTCTGTGTTTCTGAGCAAAAACTGATTGCATAACGCGAAGTTAACTCAATTTGGTCGGTTTATGTGGTTGTGTGAATTTTGTAGGACCAAATGGTCGTTCGTAGTACTCCAAGAACCGCCATGAGAACTCTTCTGGAAATGTTATCTCAGAAGTTTGTTGATTCCCCATGATAAATATAACATTCTCTTTCTCTCTCTCAGCTGCTTCATGTTATCAACATTTCGCAGAAATTCATGCCACTTCATTCCTAATAGCATGTGTTGCTGGAAACCCTCTAAGTACGTTCTTTTATGTGCTTATCCTCTCCGTATATGTGTACTCTTTGTATTGCATTTACTGTAGATATCATTAGTTACACCTATTAACGAAGCTTCTGCTCTAGCAGGAGGTATCGTGAAAGTTTTCTTTGACTTTAATATCTGCACAGCTGCCATTCCACCAACCAAGCTGTTTTATATTTGTTTTACGTAATACTATTTTTGATATCGAATAGGATTCAATTAAAAGTTTCGAAGAGAGGCTTCTCTGAATGGCGATCACTATCAGGTGATCAACACGGATACTGACGTTATCCGGTACTGCAATGCTTCTATTAGTGTTAAAATTTAAAACAACCATCTTAAATGCTTGGCAATCTTCTGTCAATACTTCGACTGCTTTTGACGTTTTATTCTTTTTCTTGATGTCAGTTCGAAGTTCATTTTTATTAATTGGAGAAAAGAAGCTGGTATCTTCCTCTACTAGTCTCTCTTCAATGAATTTTTTACCAACTTCTTGAAGCTCAGAGCATATAATTCACAATATAATTGTCAATTTTGTTTCCACGTAAGATATGCTTTGGGAACCTATTTGAAAATGGTTTGCTGCCATACTCTAAGTTTTTTTTTTAAACTTTTCACATGTTTAGTCGTTAAACACGTGGCGTAATTTCTTTGTGCTTTGATGATGTTTTCATGTGCAGAACTGTATGAAGACTCTCAGAGTTGAATTGATGTAGATTGTATTCACCCATGTATTGATCGAATCTACGTCTGTGCTGAATCCACATCTGAACGACCTGGATGTCCCTTTTGATTTTTTGTCGAACAATTCCGTGATAAAATCACAGTGAAAATTTGTTGAATGCTTCGTGGTTCGTCATTTTAAGAGTTTATAATTAAACATTTTGAGATGTGTTATACCGAGCAAGCATAGTTATGGTGCTCATATCAAAATAAGAGATATGTTATCTTTTGCTCAGTCTCAAGATGTTTCTCAATATCTAATTCTCGTACATTTGGTACAATTGATAACATTAACGAAACGTCATTTATAAAAATTGACTGTTAACTCCAAGTCGGAGCCCTTTTCTCAATAAAGAACACTTTTTAAGGTTTTTTCAAGCTCTTGTAGCAGAATCAAATCTTTTAAGGCATCAGGAATTGGATTAATTCCGTAAATTTCTCAAAGCGCATGTCGTTGCTTAATTATTAGAGGTTGTTGGTTAGATTCTCAATTCTATATTGCACAAGCTCATTGAAGCATCCTTTATGTACTTCATTTGGAGAAGGGGAATCTTACAAAACAAGTGAATGGGAAATCTCTAAGTTCCTTTCTAGCGATGAGTTTTGTCACGAATTGCTCCGTTAAATATATCATTTATTTGTTCCCTATTTTGTAAAGTATATATTAGCTGTCATGTTTTGAGTCTGAGTTAGTTCGTAAAGGCGCTTTCATTTTTACATTTAGCAAGAACTTCGGGTAATTTACATGTGACGTGATCTATTATTCATACTAGTACACAATGGGGTATTTTAGAGAACATTCCTTTAAATTATTTTTTCAATAGCAAAAAGACGAAAAAATAAAACGTTATTTTTTACTTCTTTACTTTTGAACAATAATAATGAATTAAATAAAAAAATTATTTATATCTTCTTCAAACACTATATGTATTACTAAAATACTGGAAAAATATGTAATATTTTAGATTTATGTAAGTTTTGTCATTGATTGATTAATATATCTGCTCTGTAAAAGTCTATTCATCGAGAAAAAGAGTTTGTCGTTACCTCCTGCTTTTAATTTAAGAGCATATATCTCGAAGTCTATACTTTTTCAGGGTATGCCTCATACATCTATTTGGTTTAAAACATAAAATTTGGCGTCATGCTAGTTAAATTATTTTTTGTGATATTTCGACTGCCTACTGCAGCAGTCGTTTTAAAACTAGTATAAAAATACAAAATTCGTTAAAAAGATGCCATTGTAAGGTATGAGTGTAGGGTAAAACTGACGTGATTTATTCATTTTTCTGTTACAACTTTTCGTAAAGAGTTCTCCAGCTACTTTGCGCAGCGTATTTCCACCCATATCTCGTTTACTATCGGGGATTCTTTGTTGATTTGGTGTCTAGTGTGTGCAAAATTAATTTCTATTGATTTAGGAATTTTTCGTTCACGGTAGTCGGTTATAACAGCTGGCGTTTTTGGTTTGAGCCAGTTGAAACTTCCATGACACAGCAATTAATGTTTAGTAGCTCCTGATGCATTACATTTAACTTTCATAATTTAAAAACTCAAAGATAACATAAATTTTCTTCATATGTGGGAGTCGAACTCGTAACCTTTTGATCCGTAGTTGACGCATTGCGTACAATACAACATTTTTGGCATATATTGCATGTTTTGATTAGAAAATTGCCATGATTTTCTATGTGGACACTCATGTTTCTTTATTTATGAGTTATAGATTATCGCTGTTATTCAACACTTGCTTGCAACAGTCCAGTATAGGTCTACTAAGTGATTTTGTAAATTTAACACGGAGAGTTACTATGAAACAGACAATATCGTTGCCTGATTAAACGGGATATGATAATGTAATTGGGAGTCAATAATACTATTTAAACAATTTTATCAAATAACTTCAGGTTTGTTACAAATAAGCTCGCAAGGGGCTAAAATTTTCAGTTGTGGAGTATTACAAGAATTTTACATCTGAAATTTTACATTTGGAAACATAATTAATCCGCTAATAATAATAGTAATCTGAAACACGGAAGGAAGATCTTTAATGTTATGAAATTAATATATTAAAAAATATTTAAAATTAATTTATCTACAAAAAATTATCTATTACACGACAACATTGTTATTATTTAAAATACGAATTATAAAAACAAACATCTTATAGCCTGTTGAACAAAAATACTTACAATAATCAATCGGTAAAACTTTTATATTTAACCAAAATATAAAAGATTTCGCACTGAAGTATCAAAATAATTGAATTGGTATTCCAAAATGTTTTTCTGAGATATGTAATCTCAGCAAAATAAAACAGAGTAGTGCCATAAGAAAAAGCAAAAAAAAAAAAAAAAAGAAGAAACTTACGGACAATTTTATAAAGAGTCAACAGACTTACAATTTCCCTAAATGATATTTTTTAGCATGACAGGAAAATTGGACAATAACTTTTTTTTTCAAGCTAAAATTTAATCGGAATGTCCAAAAATAGAAAAATTTCTTATTTCATCAATTTCACGTTGAGTTTTGGTATTGGCGCAATCAATATAAAAAAAGGCTGAATTTGAAAAAGACATTTTCGTAGGTTAAGAAAATCAATCTTTTATAAAATTTAACGACTGTAAAATTGTTGAAAAATTTCAGAAATTTACAAGAAAAAATTTTATTAAAAGTTTCTCGGTTTTGCATGACAGTTGCTTATTTTAAGATTTTCAGATTAAAATTAAACTCCAGAAAAGGTAGCTGCAATGTACATCGCGAAAATAAATCTCGTAAATTAGTTATTTTCCGAGTCTTTAAACGCGAAAATAAATTTAACGAAAATTTCATTAAAAGTGAGAAACGATTTAAAAAAATTAGAGCATGATAAATATTTTTTTTTCAAAAGTCAGTTCTGTTATCAAAAATCAAATAAATCACAGTTTAATACGTTAAAAATTACCAAGTATAAAATAAATATAAAATAAATTTAAAAAGTTGTGCATGCCTAAATGTTTAAATTCAACTTTTAGCTCCCTCATATATGCCATGACCAAAAACACCTTTACGTGAAATACAATCGGTCTGATGATGACGAAATGCTTTCTGACGAGCTGCTTCGCTACGGAAAGTTTCTAGCGCTGGTAATGCCTAGAATGAATAATTTTGTGTGAATGTAAGAATACTGACATGCATTTAATACGGAAAGAATTTCAGCCAATTTTGGGCTTATATATAAAACTACATTACAATTTAAGCCATATTCAACTTTGGGTCCTAAACCAAAAACTAAATATTTTATCCAAGTTACTCAAGTATTTCCTGCGCAGTGACCAATCTAAGGATTCTTTCAAGACATTCTTTTAAAAATTTGACACTGTTTTTGTGGATAAAATTGTTTCTTGCTAAAGCGGAAATAGTTTTAATAAATTACTAAAAATTTGTCAAAACTCACTGAAATTAAATAAATCTATAATTTACAGCAAATGTCCAAATATACTTACGTTCTTCTGAAACCTAGGCATTTGCCAAAGAGCAGTTGTATCAACAGGGTGTGAATATCTACGCAAACGTGAAGCACGTGTTTCACTATAGTTTTTTTTATTTCCAGACCTAAGAATATTTCTCTCTCGTTCCTGTTTGACAAGTTCTAATTTATTTTGTTCCTGAAGCCATTTATCTTGATATTTGTGTTCCAGAAGGTCGAAAACAGGAGTTGAAGGCCTTAATAAGAAAAATTAAAGGTTTTCACATGAAAACGGGTAAACAACAAATAAAAAAACTTCTGTAATCAAAAATCAAATCCAGATCACCGACACTTAACTGTTTTAAACATGTACATGTAATTTTCTTTAACAAATTTATTAATATAAATTATAAGATATATACATTTGATAATTTAGATTTTAGAAAAACTTTTAGTAGAAATTTCTCCAGAAAAAATGAAAAGTAAAGAAAAAGTACTAAAATTTTGATCTACAACCTGTTTTAATTGAGTTATTCTAATTTTACATTTATATTTTGTTTCTGGCTACTTGTTGTTATGCAGCTAGAATTTTCAACAAAGGACAATATTTTCTACCGAAAAAAAAATAAAATAAAAATAAGAATAAATAGATGATAATTCAAGGAATGTGGAAGAAAATAACATTTTAATCACAAAAATTTATTTACTTTGTTGGGACTCCATAAACCATCTTTTGAGGTGGAATATCATCAGTTTTGATTCTCCTTTCACATTTGTTCCCCTCCAATGAAACATTAAAAGTAGCTCTATATTGGTTTTGTTCTTTTGCCGTAACTAATCCAGTCTGTGTTGCAAGTTTATTCAGAGTTATGAAATCTCTCCTTGATTGACGTTTCTTCAAATTCAGTGGTTTAAGCGCTGTGTTCCAACTAAATGCTATAAAAGTATTAAAATTAAAAGAAAAAAAAATAAACTTTAAACGTTGTAGCAAAGTTTGTGAATTTTTTTTTTTTTTGCAAAAATTACAAATTGTTTTATCAACAAAATTTATTAAAACTTTCTGCAACAGTTTAAATCTTGAGTTTTATTCCTTACAATGGAGGATTGGTATCTGAGTCATGCTTGCAAATTGAGTTTTAGCAAAACATTATGATTTATAAAAAAATACATACCATCTGCAGCTCCAAAACATTTCCCTTGACTTATTTTACCATATGTAAAATCTGTTGTTGGTAATATAAATCCTCGTGTTTGTGGTTTTCCTATTTCAGCCTATAAGTATACAAACCACTAGTAAGGAAACATCATTTCAAAGCAACCAAAGAAATCAAAATTAGTATTTAAAATGCTTTTTCATTGCCAAAGAGCTGCATGTTCAAAGCTTATCTAACTTCAAAAAAAAAAAAAAAAAATCATTCTTTAAATAAGTTCAGTGAGCTTCATACAAATATTGGAAAAAATTTTGGCAAGCATATGTTATTAATTCTCCTTCTCCAGACACTTAACACTTTTGCTTCAATATGCAACTTCTGCAAAACCTCAAAAAGAGTAGAGAATGAATTGCAAAAAAAGCTTTAGCAAGCTGATAGGTGGATATATCAACAACTCAAATTATAGGTTTGCCATAAAAAAGTTTAAAACTTTTGAATCTGGAATAAACAAGCCTGAGAGTAATGCTGGATACTGACTAAAGATAATAAAAAGGCTTTGCTCTAACAAATATATCTCACAAAAAAAACCATTTACCCAGATTCATTCTCCGGTTATTTGTGAACGAAATATCAAATTCTGAAAATACTGGAAAAAAAAATGATAACTAAAGTCATTTAAAGTTAAAGCTTCTTTGAAGCTTTAAGTTACCATTAATTCTACCAGTGTTTATACTTGGTATAAATATAATACAACATAAGATACTTCTTAAAACGAATATATATTATACATATATACTTTAAATAACACATTTTAAATATTTATCATATTTTTAATGTTAAAATAAATACTATCTTATACGCTGTTTCAAAACCAAAAATAAGTGCTACATCTTGCAAAATAAGTAGATTAAAAACACT
Source organism: Euphysa ruthae (assembly GCA_035046665.1). Taxonomy (NCBI): domain Eukaryota; kingdom Metazoa; phylum Cnidaria; class Hydrozoa; order Anthoathecata; family Corymorphidae; genus Euphysa; species Euphysa ruthae. The sequence goes on along the minus strand of JAUZNK010013226.1, from coordinate 2,195 downwards.
GTTTTAAGCGAATATTTACTAAATCTATAAGTGCTTATGAGAGATCAGTTAAAACTACTTCAACTTTATAATTTAACAAACTTGAAAAAAGTTTTGCAACTGTACTTTCAGAGATGTTTTTGTCAAATCTAAGTTCGTTATCATTTGTGCTGAGTCCTATATAGTTGCAATTAAACTAAAACATAGCCAACTCAGAATCATTTTCCGGCTTGTTCATTTACAGTTTTAAGGTGTAAATCTGATAAATACTGTTTAAGGAGTTTTGTAAACTGCCAAGTTGCAGATATAGGTATTTCTTTAAAAAATTAAGAAGGTTAGGCCTATTGAAGCATACAAATGTATAGATAGTAAAAATGAATAGATACAGCTAAGTTTCCCGCAGTTTCTTAAAAAATATGATCATGTTCAAACCTTGTGTTGGTATTTTGCCCCTTAGATGAAAACCCGACAGATGCTTTTAATAAACTAACCTTAAGTAAGAGCGGATTGTTAGTCTCTCGATATGCCCCAGGTATAATTTGTGTAGCAGTTGTAGCCATGGGCAAAATTCTTTGAATTACAAAAGCATTGGTTTTAAAAAAAGTAGATATTTACCTGAAAGAAAAAAATTAATAGTAAAATTAACCATATCATAAAAATATTGAATTTTAGAAATAAAACTAGCAAAAGTGAATCATTGAAAAATATCTAAATATCTAATTGTGTAACTATTTGTTATTCTTTGAATTCTTTTTCATTCTATACATCATCACGCTTCTAAAAAACCTAAATTTAAGAGTTTTTTTAAAGTAATTCCAAGCTTTCCTGAAGGCCTTGCCAGCATGATTTCATCAAGACGATGATAAATTTTCATTCATATAATAATGAGATGACAGTATTATACTTTTGTGATCATTCACATAAAGGGGGAAAGTTTCACTGTGAATCTGGTGTGTTAAAGAAAAAGATATGGATATTCTCATAAGCAAAACATAAACCAAGCATTTGCATGTCTAAATGACTTATTTGGTTTAATTCAGAAAGTCAGAATATCTTTTCAAAATTAAATTCATATGCAGAAAAAAGAAGAGGGACACAAAATATTAGTAAGTGTAGTGCTTCATTTAATGTTAGTAAAAATACATTTAGCTGTAGTTCTCTTATATTATAAATACAATAACACTAATTAAATCCAAAAACATAAATAAAAAGAATTAAAAAAAAAAAAAATAAATAAAAGAAAAATGTTAAAATGCAGAATTATGAACAGATTTTACATTTACAGTAAATGTTATCTACTTTTTTGATACTCTCTTCGAAAATAATAAAGAGACAAAAGTTCTTTTATATGACCTTTTCTCAACTCATGTGGTGTATTCTTTATTTATTTTTTCATGTGGTGTATTCTTATGTACGTACATATCCCACATTAATTCCGGATTTAGACAATGCACTGATTTTTAAACTTCAGTGAGCAGACCCTAATAGTTTAACAGAGGATGTGTTTCTAACAGAGCCCATCTTCACGGCCGTTTGACGTCAGTTATTTCTGGAAATGATCTCTCAATTCAACACAAAAATTTGCGAAATTCGGCCGTTTTTATATTTTTTGATATTGTAATAGCTTGAGTTTAATTCGTTGTATTTAGATGCTGTAAAAAGCAAAAGAAAGACAAAGGATACAGCTTTCCAATGATATTAAATATTACTAATAAATACTTGAAATTGGTACTGTATTTATTGCAACAAAATCCGAATTTTAGCGATTTCACGAAAATACTGCCTTCACAGAAAATGCTAAAGCAACTTTGTTTTTAATGATATCGCTCTAATTTTTTTTTACTGTTTCGAGAGAAGGTTGGAGCTTAGTTTGTCATTTGCATGCTTTGGTTTAATTTCCCGGAGGTAGTCATAAATTCAAAATGAAAAAGTCAAACTAAATTTTGACCGTCTTTCCGTAATTTTCAAGATTGCACGCAATGTTTTTTGGATTCCCCATTTCAATGACATTACAAAACAGTTGTTCGCAATTATCTGGATAGTGTTATATTTTAATTTCATGGATAAAGCTGGCTTTGATTATTCGACTGTGATTTCAAACATAATAATACCGCTGTTAAAATAAGCGAGGCAACGCTTGGAGGCATACGAATGCGATGATTTGTTTTTTTTCCTGTGACAATCACTGAGATGCAGTTACCTTTTCTTTAATAGGT
>JAUZNK010013225.1:0-39690 GCA_035046665.1 Euphysa ruthae | reverse complement strand
ACCTTATCTGAGACGTACCCTATGCAACGCATTGATTCAATCTCATGCCTGTACCGCCTGGCATTTTGGTTTAAACGAATCAATAAAAATATCATTAAAAACTACTCAAAATAATGGTATCCGTTTTTTTAAACAATAGATTCCATATCGGCACTGATCCTTTCAAAGAAACTTCCTATTGAAATGAGAGTTTATCAACGCATAGCTGCTCATTCTTTTAATTTCTGCATCAACCCTAATTTTAATTACATATCTTGAAATATTCAAACTATCTGACACCCCTTTAATTCAATAGCTAAATAATAATTTGTAACTGTATGCTCCTCTACGTGGAGCAAATATTTTTTTCTTCTTTTGTGTATCGAATCGAAGGATCACAATGGAAATATTTCCATAACAGACAATTTTCGTATCTATCCTAGCCTTAAAAAATAAAATATTTATTTATTTTTGTTTATTAAAATGTATCTTTGTCAAAGGCAGAATAAATACTTACTTAAATATTTACTAACTTACTTAATCAAAGCACATAGTAGGAACATGTATATTCTATTTTTGAAATTTTTTGGTCCTAATTTTTCTTCGCTCAATTGCTCTTATTTTGATACATTTACAAACATTTCTTAAATTTTTCTTTCTTCTAAAATTTTAGAGTTATAGAAAGATAGTCTAGTGTAAATAGACCAATACTTTCATTCCGGTTCGAAACTCACGCCCAAATTCCAGGTATATGTGCAAAATAACGAAAGTGAAAGTATATATAAGAAAAAAAACAAACGGTCATCAAAAACAAACAAAAAAAAAAAAAGAAAATATCGATAAAATAACAATGAAAATAAGCGTCATGTGAGGCTTCTGAAACATATTTATGTCATACTAATGGGTATGGTGTTACAGGTTTGCCACACCTGGTTCGTATTTTGCTGTTTTTGTGTGGATGGTGTGAGACTAATTTATGATCCGCTGCCAAGATATTGGCCTGTTCCATTTTTATATTTTAATACCATGAAAAACAGGTGGAAGTAAATTTTTTATTATAAATCAATACTTCAAAGGTTTGCGAAAGCATGGCATGCTTGTTGGAAAGACAAAGTTAAAAATGGTATATGATAGGTTGTTGATAGAAGAAAACTGGAACAGAAATTCATTCATCAACAAACAACAAATTTTTTTATGCTATCTACCAGTATAAGTTAATATGCAATAAAGCTGTATTGTAAATGGCAATAAATTCTCTGCCAATAGTATTGAGATTAAACTTGATTTATTGGAAGAATAGATTATACAAAGAAAAAAGATATGATGGGCAATGACACAAAATTAAATATTAAAACAATAGATGTTTAAGAATATTCAAATTTTTGTTTGATGATTAAATAAAATTCTCTGTTGACGACAGTATTAAAACTAATTTTGATTTGGTTTTGATTTTGTAACTATTGTCTCGATTGAATTGTTCTCTACTGTTCAAATATTATTTATAAAAAAATGCAGAGGCGAGACAATATTATCTCGATTGACTTATTCTGTACTGTTCAAGTATTACAAAAAAAGAAATGGGAAGGTGAGACGAAATATGAAAAAATAGGCATGAATTTAGGCACAAAAAAAAAAAACTTTTACAATTGAGAATTTTTCATGTTACTGCCCAAGTGAGCTCCGGCTTCAAAGATGGCTTGCTTGTTTACTTTTGCAAATAGTTATAGTTACATAAAATAGCCCTCGGAAATTTAAATTATTGCTCTTGACCTCCCGGAATTACCAGTAAAATTAGCCCCCAGATTTTTATTTCCACCCCCGTCATGCATCATTAGAATATGGAATAACTTAATTTTTTTTACAACAACTTTGAATTTGGTTATTGCTTTAAGAAATTTTGTATTTGGTTATTACATTATGACAGTCTTATCTTATCTGCACCTCATTTGCATTTAAGAAAAATCATAAAAAATACTTTATAAAAGGGGTTACCCTTTTTTTTAAAACCAATGTCATTTTCAGTTAGAGACTTATTCTACAAACCAAGATGTTCTTGGTTGGGCTTTAGATATTCATTTTATTTAGATTTTATAGCAATTTTGAAAATTTTATAAGAAGAAGAAGAAGAGGAAGAATTTTCTTCAGCCAATAACAAAATACAAATTAAATATACTATTTAACATCTCAGATCAATGGCTGAATATACTAAAAATTTTCAAATGGTTGAATTTTGTGTCTAACACCTGCAATTTTTTATTTCCGGATTGACTGTGGTGAAACATGGTTGTGGTGTTTGCAAACTTTTTAGAACTTACATAGTGAAGAGAGTTTGGGAGTCACTTTGATTTGCTGTCAATCTGTCACTAAAATTTTGTATTTGTGTGTGTTTATGTATGTGTTTTTTACATGTATTGTTTTTATTTGTTTTATTACTATAAAATGCTTGAGTTTAAATTCCAGTGGGGTCACTCCTTTTTGCTTAGTCTTTACTAGAAGAGTAACTCCAGCCATAGTTATATACTAGTGTAACTTGTTTAGTATTTAGTAATTTGTGCAATCACATATAGCAGATAAAACTTACACATACCCATAACAATCAGGATATACTTTTCCTAACAGTTTTGAGTTATGGACATTATAATTCAACTTTATGTTGTTAACCTTGCCTAAAGAAAACTGTTTGAAAGCAGTATTTCATATGATTGAGATGAAAGATAAAGCTGGTACCATTTTCTAGCCGATTCTAAGTTTTTATGGTTATATATGAGCTTTTCAATATCTTTTAGTAGCTTTCCTTTAAAAATCAACTAGATATCCTATTTTGTTACTTCGATTTCTATCTTTTTAGCATTGTAAACATGGGAAACACCATCTTTATCACATGGCACTGAAGATTACTGCACAAATTATAACTGCTATGACGATGGCGTGTTGGGTTAAGATTAATAATATACCACTGAAATGCAATGAACAATATCGATCATGTATAATTTTGTAAAAAATAATTTTTTTTCTTCTTTTTTTTTCTTTAATATTTACATTTTTTTTTCCTATGCTTCAACTGAATTATTCTCTCTATGTTATTGTGTGTGGTTTATAACGGGACCAGATTGGAAATATTGTTGTGGCAGATTATTTTTGTGTCTATCCTTGCAACCATTTGTTTTTATGTGAATGTAAAGCAGGTGTATTTTCAAAATGCATATGCGTAAATTTTTATTTTTTTGGTTGGGAAAAAATATGCACACAGTTTTTCGGTTGACGGAAAGTTGGTAGTGTATTTGATACAATAACATTGCAGATTTAGTAGGCAGCAACAACAGCGGAAAGAAACAGCAGGATTTGAAGCACATGTCAAGAAATGTAGTGCACCTTAGACTAGTGCCAATTTTTCAATAAGTTACAGTTAGAATCACTATCGAATGAATGACTTGTTTTCTTTTTAAATTTTATTAGTATATAAATTTCTGCTAGAAATAATTCAATAGAAGATTTAATTTTGGATGACAATACAATACTCTAAGTAAAATCATTGTATGACTTTTTCATAGGTATTTTTTTCCAAAATAATTGGAAATTATTTTCATTATCATGAAATGATAACTTAAGGTTACTACATTCAATAACATCACTAATCACATTTTTAATGTAGATCTCAAATTAAGCATTTTTTAAAGTAGTCCTACAAGTACCTAAATATTCTCTGCAACCAAAAATAGCACTAGGTAAAAAATAGTTTTTCTTAGCTTTAAAATTCCATACTTTGGTTAAACTTATAACATCAAATTTAAAGTCTAAATTACCTAGACGAGTTTCAAGCTTTTCAAAATTAGCATTAATAGAATGTATGTTTGCTATAAAGAAAATTGTGTGTTATCTTGGTCTTTATCTTATAGAAACTATGATTATCAAAACAATTAAATCTCATATTTAGCTAACCATAGTCATTTATTTAGTCATTTATAAAATTGAGATTGTTTCCAGAAAAAAACAAAGGATTTCTTTCTTTTTATTTGTTAGAAAAAAAAGGTATTTTTTTTCTTTTCCTTGTGAAAAATGTGTGTTGAGAGCAAATACAAACTTTCTTACTTATGCTACACCCTTGTTACCCTTTTCCCTCTTGCTTAACTGGTATCTAAGTAATTTTTAAATCTCTCCTCACATCATAAGTACTACCCATTATAAAAAATCTGTTAGGTGTAAAATTTGATTTTAGGCTTAACAGACCTAACAACCTAAAGTAACCACGGATAATTCATTTAACAAAAAGAAAATTAGAAAAAAATAGTTAATATATACCTCAAGGATGATTGAAATTTAAATTGCAATTATTTTTAACTATTAATATTTTATTATGTCCTACAATTAGCATATTTATTCTGTTTTATCAACATTTTCATCCTATTTTCTATGACATTAGCAAGCTGAAATGGAGTTTTCTATGTAAAAATCTTAATGGTAGAAATGAAGCTTGCTGAGCCAGAATCTTTATGGTAGGATGGGGTCAAAAATAAAAGGGTGTCAGATTATGGCTGGGACGTAGAAAACTAGAGAGTGCAGAATTAAAAGGAGCTCAAATTTAAGATAGTGGAAATTAAAGAAGCAAGGAACAATCTAAAATTATTATCATATTTATAATATTATATATTTATAATAATTTATTTATTTATAAAATATTATATATTTAATATTATATATTTAATATAAGATATTAAAATTATTTGTTAAATTTTATTTTGTATTTTGAATTAACTTTATATTACCTTCCCTTAGGAAGCAAATTTTGCCTCTGCACTTCTCTGTATTTCCATCTGGCATTTATGATGAAGCCTAAAAGCTCTCATTAGGAATATTTGGGTAAGCATCCTAGAAGTTCTTCTCAGACTTTCCTTTTTCTTGAAGAGTTTTTGAAATTAAAAATTTAGTGACATTTCATGTGTTAAATAGTTTGAAACAAGCATATTTGTGCTTAATATCTTTGAGAAGACCAAAAATTTGATAACGTTTATTTATTATTATTAATTATTAATGTATCACAGAGGGTTAAAAAAAATTTTTTTTTTTTACGAATATCCTATTTCTTTTTAGTAAATAATAAAAAATTATTGAGAAAAAAATTAACACATTTTTACCCGTTTTGTAAACCTGTTTAGTATTCTACTTTACATTCACCACAAATATTACGTTATTTTAAAAGTGCCTTTAAACATGTTTATCCTACTAATAGATTGTCACCATCTTATCTCTAATCCGCGATAAAAGAAACCAATTATGTTAGGCATACTAAAGGAAACTAAAATTTGCTACCCAGAAATATTTTCTTTAAAAAATAATGGGGACGTCTTTTCCAAGAGCTCATTACTTTTTTTCTGTTCTCTTGGAAATTTTGACAACTTTTAATGAAACCATCGTCTTTATAATCGTGTGCAGAACTTATCTGTAGATGCCTTTAAGCAAAACATGTTAAGTTAAAAAGTGAAACTATTTTTTTAAAACCATGGAGGCATAAATTGGAATAAATTGCTTTAATGAGTCTTTTAAAAAGTTTCCACACACAGTTTTGAAGACATTATATATACGCACCACGTGAATAAGTTTTTTTTGTGAAAAAATTAACTTTGGTCAAAGTTGGAACTTTTTTTAGATAACAAATCGTAATTTTTGATGACATAAAAATACCCCTAAAATTATTTTTTGGGATTTTATTTTTTCTTAGTCTAAGATATAATCTTTAATTAGTAGTAAGGTCTGAATAAAACAAAATAAAACAAAATTTTATTATGTTAAAACTAAATTCTTTAACCATGTTTGCACCTTCTGTGATACCTTAAATAGAAAGAAAAATCTAAAAAATAGATAGATTTGATTCATGTTAACGTCAGGTTAACACTAAATATGGCTTTGGTTAACATTATACATCTTTTTTAGATTATATATACTTACTATTTTGAAGAAAAAATCAGAGATTTTTTAGGAATAAAATAATTTATATTAGTTGTATATAAATTTTTTTATGAATTTTCTATAAAAGAAACTGAATAAATATTGTTAATTAAACCTTTCATATGATAGAACAATAAAAAGAAGAATGTTATCTGAGACATTTGTTGGAATCCAAAGCGCAGTTTGCAAAAAAGAATCAGTAGGGATGATGTGTAACATATTGCTTCTTCAACAAATTTTTTGATTAATATACTATAATTTTAAATACCAGTTTGGTGTCTTTGTCATGTAAATTTAAATAAAAACAATACTTAGGTTTCCTTAAAAATAGTTGTCCAATAAAAACTTGTCTTGTTAATATTTTTCAGAATTATTCTTCCCAAATGATTTTAAAAGTATGTCCCAGAATAAAGCTTTTACAGTTTACTTTATATTTTACTTTTAGAAAAATGAAGAAAAACAAAGATAAACTTTTAATAAATTTACACAAACTTTGTCAAAAAGGAAAAGCTGGGGAGCTTATTGATTTGCTGCAGAAATATCCAAATTATTTGGAATATATAAATACTCAATTGTTTAGTGGCTTAAGTGGTGTCTGTGGTTATCGAGCTCTTCATAATGCTGTTCTTGCACAAAATGTTGAAGTTCTTATAATCTTGCTTGATCATGGTGCCGACATAAACCGGGTATCAGTTGGGGGATATACACCACTTCACATAGCTGCTTCATGCGGTGCTTATAGCTGTATTCAGCTTTTATTAAGCCGTGGAGCTAGTACTGAGGCGCTTGATGATTGTGATAATACAGCTTTGATGACTGCTGATAACAACAGACATTATAAATGTAAAAAGTTGTTGTTCAGTGAAGGTATATCTTTTATACATTGAGAAGAGCATGGTAATCATTATTTGAATTTGAGTTCCACTGGAAATAATTTTCCACATCAATAACTTGAAAATGAAAAGCGCCGCTACTTTATATATTGTACTTGATTTTATTAAATTCAAAATCTAAATTTAAAATTTTAATTTTGAATCATTCAGCATATTCTTCTAGGTTATCTGTGTTTATATTTAAATGTTCTAATGCTCTGATTGATTTGTTCATATTTATTTATCTTTTATTTTCATCACCAAATATTAAATACATAACATTTGTATGATTCATTTGTATTATTCTACTTTTTGGATCAACTGTCTCACTAATTCGAGAAATATGCTTTGACATTATTTGTTATGAATTCAATACATAGCAATTTCCTTGTTTATCATTTTAACAAGTTAAGATCAATAGAATAAAATAATAATAATCTTAAATAATTTTTAATCTTAAATAATTTTTAATTTAAAAATTAATTTTTGATTTTTACTTTTTAATCTTAAATAATTTTTAAAGTTTCATAGAAGGGATTCAATGAAATCTCTTACACCGGTATTGATTAATATTTTTTTGGTGTAGTGAAACATAGACACTTGCTATCTGCCATAAAAATAAATTTCTTTCAATGAAAAATGTTTGATTATTTAACTGATATGGAGCTCACACTCAAGGCCTGTATTTGTATGTTAAATTTGTAAAATACATCAAAAAGGTTTTGTTTTTTTTTTGTTAGAAATTGTGAGACTAAAAAAAAAAAAAAAATTCTGTTCTTAAAAAGGGTTGTTTTGGTGACTCAAAATTGTTTTTGCCTGAATGTCATAAAACTTCATTAGATTCTGCCAATTACAATGATTTTTGTTGCTACAATTCAGCAAATAGGTGGACTGTTCTCTTCAGAAAGAACCAAGGAGAATCCCTTTTATTTACATTATATATAAAAAAACAAATCTAATTCAAAAATAACTGCAGAACATGGCAAATACTAGTTTGGTTGACAAAGTCATCCTCCTTTAATCAAACATTCATTAAATGAGTAAAAGTCATTTGCAGTAAATTATGAGTTTCCTTGAAGTGTTCGCCGTTAAAAAAGTAGATTTTTAACGTTTATGATGATGACAGCGTTAATTATTTTTCTAAAAATTGTTTAACTTCTTATCTATAAAAACTCAATATGCTAGATACAAACAAAATCTCACAGTTTTGCTGGTGGCTTCAGGTCATGTGTATGTGGTAGATAAATTTGTTTCAATAACAAATCTGCTGATTAATATTTTTACTTGTAGCCTTGTTAATTTTTCTGATTAAACACCATCTATAACTGTTCTTAACTAGACTGGCATACAAATAGGACTTTTCCACTTGCATAGCAGACATTTGTAGCTTGAATTTGTTTTTAGATGTTATTCGCACACTTAAAGCTGGAAAAAATGCAGAGTTTATTAATTACATGAGGAAACTCAGTGGTAAGGAAGTAATAGATAGTTGTTTTGATACATGCTTAATCATTGCTGTAGAAAACAACAATTACAAAGTAGTTGGCTTTTTGATGATGCGTCAAATACGGAACAAAGATTTGTGTTTGGAGAAAGCACTTTCACGCAGTGATAAGAGTGAGGTGGCTTTGATATTAGTCCTTTGCATTGCAGTTCAAAAGTACAATAATCTTATTTTGGAAATATTACTCTTTGATGAAGAAAAGATAATTAAGAAACCTTATTATCTTTTGGGTGAGGTTGAAATTAAGTATGAAAAAATACTAGAGTTACGGTAAGAATGTTTATACAGGACTAGAATTACTGTAAGTGCGTTTATACATGACTAGTTTTATCAATAAGGTTTTAAAGAAGGGAGTAAAATCTCAAAAAATCTATTTCATTTTAATTTACTTTTTACTTAGGACTTTCAAAAAAACACGCTTATCAAAACTCTCTGAACTGTTAAGTATGATTCAAGAAAACATACTTTCCGCACAAACTTTTTTTAAATTATAAATCAATTGATATATGCTGTTTTGTTATTATTGCTTTTTGTTTTTTTCTCCAAAATTCATATAGAAATAAAATGATACAGTATATTATATGCTTATTTGCTGCCATACCTGATCAGAGTTAAAAATTTTATACAGATGCAAATTAATTTTTTATGGATGCTCCGTTAGTATGACTGGCATGTTAAAAGAACAAGAGCTTTGAAATGTAACATGATTAATGAATTTTAAGTCTCGTAAGTTTTGGTTTTGACAGTTTTTTTTTTTTTTTTTTAGTTTCTGTTATATGCAGTGTTTGGTAATTTTTAAAGCAATATTATTTATCCTACAATAAAAATTATTATCTTTCAAAATATTTGATTTAATGCATACTTTTGTTAAAGGATAAGGTGCATTCAGTAATTTTCCAGCAATTATTTACCATTAAGAGATTTTTGTTTACATTAATGATAAGTATTAGTCAAAGATAGGGAAGCTTTTTCAAAATAAAATTATTATTTTTTACAAAAAAACTGATATGCTTATTTTCGCTCAATAACTAAAGCTTGTTTAGGTTAATCAAACATTTATCTTCAGTTTTCAGCCCTCAGACTTAACTCATGACTTCCTAAAAAATTTGAGGACATCAATTTTTTCAATGTTTTGATAATGCTTGAAGTGTTTAATTTCATTGATATAATGATATAAAATTTTTTTTCTTTTTGTTTAATTTTAGGGCCGTTCTCAGTGTTAAGATGTTGTTTTTATTATATAGGTCATTGATGATTTGAGTAGGGTATTTTCAAATTTGCTTTGGTTTAGATAGATTAAAACATCGGAAACAGCTGTAGATTAGATAAATATTTTTTGCAGTTGTTATTTGATTATTTTTATTATAGATAGTTGAGCTTTATAATTACTATTGAGGCATGTTCAGGGCATGTTGTTTTTGTTGCTTCCTCTAGACAACACATTTTCTCTGTTTACTTTGTTGAACAACTATTAATGAAGTTTTTAAACTATTTTAATGCAATATTTCTTTAAAGCATATTCTCATGAGTCAGTAGGTTTTTATTTTAAAAACAATCAAACATTGCAAACATAAATGGTTGTAAACCTATTTTAATATTTCTTTAGTTTAGGCTAGAGAACAAGATCTCTTCAAACGATAATAAGTTTATGTGGATATACTTTACTACTATAATTTTATTCACATTTTGCATGGATTTATTTTTGCAAATAAGGAATTTTAAACCATTAGGTTAAACACTCACAAAAATTCAAAGCAACTTTTAGGTAAAAAATCTCATGCATTGTATATAAACCATATGGCATATTTTCAATATTTAAGGTGTTAGCCAGGATTAATTGTTCTGCATTGTTTTTACCATGTTTGAAAATTTCCTCCGTAACCCTAATTCTTACGATTTAACACTGTATTTCAATAATCATCATCGTTGTTATCATCTTGGTATTTAAAAATTGATTGTCTGGTTTGTGTACCCGTTGCAGAAACTTATAACATTGTTTTCTTTTTGTGGGAACTTAACAGTTATGTTGCTAATAAGCTTTTATATAAAAATAAATATATATATTTTTTAAAATTCTCAACAATCATCTGTTGTTTTGAATTTTCCATTTTGAAAAAAACGATATATGCTTTAGTTGTTGGGAAAAATTGGCATAATTATGCAAACAATATCAATGCACGCAAACCAGAATTCGAATTATATTATTGTTATTATTTTAATTTTTTAATGCGATCTTAAACCAAATCAGGGATTTGAAAAATTTCAAATTTTTTCCCAAAAATGGCCAGCTAGGAGTATTGTGAAGTTAACTTTATTATGACTGTAAATTCTAAAATTGACTAAATTAGGAATAAAAGGACTAGTGTGCAATGTTTTAAGAGTTTTATATTTACTTATGTATATATATATATATCTTGAGAGGCTATTCTCATTTGAGTTTTTGCGCTTACGTATTGATATATCTGCATTTTTTTTAGACGTCATGTTCGGAAGTTAGCAGATTATTTCTCTCTTCCTGTGAGCATTGCGAACTGTAAAAGAAACTATACTGCAATAAATATATTTCTGCAAACAGTATTTTGCAAAAAGCAGCAATTGGAAGCAGACTGGAGAGGCTTATCTCTACGTTTTGTTAGAGAGGAATGGTTTAGAGCCTTACATAACTATAAAAAGCTTGATTTAAGTCAGAACTCTATTGAAACCATGCCAAAAATGAACTATAAACAGCTTCTGAATAATTTGTTGAGTTTAGATCTTCGGTGCAATAATATGGAAAAAATACCTAATGAACTGCTACAGTTACCTAAATTACGGATACTCGATTTGTCTTATAACCAGTTAAAACTATTACCAGATGTCAAGTTTTCTTCTTCATTAACTACGTTACGTTTAGAGCAGAATAAGCTAGATAAATTCCCTGCAAATGCAAAAGGTTCTAATATTACAAGATTGAATATATCGAAGAATTGTTTTAATAAAATTCCTGATGAGATTTTAGAGCTGAAAAACTTGGAGAATTTGAACATTTCTGACAATATTAATATTCACGTTTTACCTGCTCAGTTGGCTAATTTGAAAAATTTACAGCCCATTGATTTGCAAAATTTAGAGGTATATTTTGATTTTTAATTCTTAGGTTCTCACATAAACATGAGTAACTAAAAAATATTATTAGCGATAGTTCCAAATATACTACTGGTCTTATATCATAAAACTGCACATAAGTTTGGGAGCTCCTATCTATTGACAAGTAACTCTAGAGCAAAACATGGTTAGAGTGCTGGGTTGGCACTACTGCTGTGAGTCTTTTTTTAATGCTACCTGTTGATTTAATAATCTAAATCTAATTTTTTCTGAATTTTAATTAATTATATATTATTCAATTAAATAATTATGATATAATATCATAAATAATAAATAATATAGTATCATAATTATTATATCAGCATAATTAACCTCTTACCGTGAACTATTTTAAAGCATTTTTATGTGAAAATTTTAAGAATAGCTTAGAAGTTTTTATGTAACGAAAAAATCTAACCCTCCTCCCCACATTGAAATTTTAGTTAAAACTGTTATTGACCTTAATTTTTATATAGAATTTCACTAGTGTACTTATATAGAATATATATTTTTTGAATTTTTTTCTAAAAGTTTCTGACATCATCAAATTTGATATAATGAAATCATAAGGCAAGTAAAGTATAAAGTTTAGACCTTTTAAAAAAGTGTCGTTTTCCAATACTTAATCGACATTTATTAAGTCTTGAAATAATGTTTCTATCTTTCTTGAAATTTTAATCACATGTTTAAAATTATTTCAAATCTTGCCCAAAATTTAACCATAAAATCGCAATTATTTGCCTAGAACTCATCATATTTTGCACCAAGCATCTTAAAGATATTTTCAACATAATTTCAATTTGCCATTAAATAGCTAAAATCAGTTTTAGTACAAAAAATTTCTTGATTCGATTTTTTTAAAGATTTATATCCTGTTGATGTAAAAATATTTTTTACAGTTTTTAATAGTAATGCAGCCGTTTTTATTAGAAAAAAATCGTAAAAAATTATGAAAAAGTGAATCTGTCGTATTTAAGGAAAATTATCACTTGATGTGACTTCATCTGAAATAGTAATTGAACTTATTAACTAAGCATTTTTTTTGGAAAAAACTTTTTGTGCAGGAATTAATAATATTTAGCCAAAATATGACTTTTTTTTGAATTTTGTAAAATCTTTGTTTCAATATTATTAGGTTCTGATGAAAAACTGATTTCATATATTAAAAGATAATAATTAATTTGCTATGATTTCTTGTGTTATTTTTATAGATCAGTGATCCTCCATTAAAATATCAAGAAAACTTCACTCGTATGATGAACTACTTGCGTGCCCAGTTACGTAGTGCTAAACCTTATTATAAAATGAAACTTATGATAATTGGTTCTTACGGACACGGAAAAACAACATTATTGAAACGTTTGAAAGATGAAAAAGATATGAGCAGAACACCTGCAACTCGAGGTGTGGTTTTATTAATTTCCCAAAAGTGATTTGTATTGCTCTATATATTGAAAAATAACTATCAAAATAAAAAATAAAAATAACTAAAAAAAATATCAAAACACCTAAATTTTGAATAATTTAAAAACTAGCAAAATTTTCTATTGCTAATTTTAGATGAATAATGCTTGAGGGAGAATTTACACATATGCTAAGCTTGGATAAAATAATTTGTATAATTTAAATTGTTTTTGATCAATTATTGCATAAATTAATTCTCATTTTTTCCACAATTTCCTGAAAGAAATGTAAGATCAGGATTTTCTCAAATTTGAAGGATTATCCAGATTTTTATAATTAAGTTATTTATGATAAAAATTATTTTATGGTTGTACTTTTTTTTGCTAGTGTTAACTTTTTGTTTTATTCATTTGATCTGAAAAGTGCCATTTTCATTTATTTACTGGGGTTATCCAAAAAAAAAAAAATACAAAAATATGAAAATTCTATATTGGTTAACAGCAAAACTTTCACAAAAATCATCTGTTATTTAATTCTTATATCAAAATAATGATTTTTTTTTTTCTAACCCATAATGAGCTCAAAGTGAAACTGCATATCAAAAGTTGTCATTAGATGACCACAAAGCAAGGTATGCAATGGCATTAATCTTAAAAACGCTACGGCAAAATTCAACTTGGTGGCTCAAGCAGCTTAATAAATTTGAAAAAGATTTCCACGTTAAGTTTTTTTTAAAAATTCCATAAAATTTAAGATGTAAATCTGTTAAAATAAAACACTCACAAATTATCAAAATTTGGTCTTCTGCAAAATTAAAGAAAGTTTTTTTGTTTTTTACCTTCTTTCTTAAAAGTATTACTTTGTTTCTTAAGATGTTTCCTTGTTTTCTTGAAAATTTTTAAAGAAAATTTGTTAAACTCTTTAGGCATCGAAATCCATGATGTCAATATCAATAAAAATGGGAAAACGTTTGATTTTTCTGTATGGGACTTTGCTGGTGAGAATGACTACTACACAACTCACCAAACATTTTTATCTTCACGCTCATTGTACATATTGGTCTGGGATGCTTCTCAGGGCTCATTTGGAATCAAAGAACTAGCTTCATGGCTTGAAAATCTCATAGCATGTGTTGAGAATTTTTCGGTTGTTATCCTTGGTACAAAATTAGATCAGTTACCTAAAGAAATTAACGTTGATGAGCATTGCAAAATGGCAGAGATAGAAATCAATAATCTTATAGAGAATATGTCAGCTTTTAGAAACATGAAACATTTTGTCGAGGCTAGAGCTTTTAAGAACTTGCAAGATTTTGATAAAAGTAAACAAATTAAAGTGAAGTTTGTCTCATTTCTTCCAAGTTATCAAAATTACCAGTCAGGTAAATTTTTGACCTTAAATTACTTTAAATTGCATTTACTCTTAATATTTTTCAAAGAAAATGTGTAAATCTCCAGTCAGCTGGAAAAAAACTCATCTTATAGAAAGAACTCTACGAAACGTAAAACTAACAAATCTGATAACGTTATAGCATAGGCTACTAACCAGCCGTTTGTTACCGTATTTTTTGAATAAAATTTTTCAAACTGAATATCAGCAAAACAATCACAATTTCAACACAAATTTTAAATATAAAACACATTTTTAGATTTGTGATAAAATCTATGTAGTTCTATGGCTTAGTGGTAGTAAGTCAAGGTGATGAAAAATTTTTTCAGAAAATATTGGTTTTTTGGAAGCAACTCTTGAAAAGATATCCTATTCTAAACTTTATGTTTTACAAGCACAAACAAGTTGTAAACACTGAACAGACATTAAATGTTAAGATTTTCTTGATTTTATTTAAACATTGCCTTTATATACAAACCAGATAGAATATAAATGCTGTTGTATTATTCTGCTGAATTTAGGTTTAGTACATTAGGTTTGAACATCATTGTCGTATCTATGTAGTTATATGAAATCATTGATTATATATGAATATGGCTGAATAAACCAATAATCTTAGATGGTCCATTTTAGGTTCATATTTAAAAAGTCTTAAAAGTGAAAGTAAAGTTTTGTTCTTATGCAAACAATTTTCGCAATCCTGGATAAAGTGGGAATTAATTAATTTTTTTTATTTATTTATGTTTATTAGCGGTAATCCACGAATTATATCACTGATAATTGGACCTCGAATTAAAATAAAGTTTTTTATGTTTTGATTGTCCCCAATTCTAAGCCATTTGCAAAAAGATTTTTAAAAGAGCCTGAAAATATCTATTCGCGTAGCACATTTTGAATTTATTAAATTTCAAAACTTTATTTAATTGTTGTTTATTTTTGTGCAAAATTTTGATCAACTTTCTCTTTCAAATTTTGATCAACTATCTCTATCAAATTTTGATCAACTATCTCTATCAAATTAAAAAATAAATATATTTCATCTGTTTGAGTTCAATTTATTTGAGTGATATCAAAAGAGTTTTCAGTGATTAACAATCTATTTAACGAAAAATAAATAAAATTTAAAATATTTAAATTCCCATTTATTTAAAACTTTTACCTTTTATTGAAAAAAATATTTAATTTGAAATGCTAATATTTGGAGCCGTTTCTCACATAAAAATTTTTTCTTGCTTCTAAAGACCAATGAAATAAAATAATTGATTCTAAAGACCTAATTTTTTTTCCATAATGTATTCCGTTCTAATTATGGTCTACTAATAAACGAAAATTTATTCTGAGAAACTCTTTTAAATACCACTAATCCAATAAACACCCAATCTATCATAGTCTGATAAACACCCAATCTGTCATAGTCCAATAAACACCCAATCTATCAAAGTCCAATAAACACCCAATCTGTCAGAGTCCAATAAATACCCAATCTATCATAGTCTGATAAACACCCAATCTATCAAAGTCCAATAAACATCCAATCTGTCATAGTCCAATAAACACCCAATCTACCATATGTTTAATTATATCATTCTGTAATGACGTTGAAGCAGATCCCCCAACTTCAATCAGTAGGTAGCAAAACAATACATTATTTAACAGGAGGCGATGCCCGTCCTGATATAAGAGCAAAAGGAGTTTGGCGACCAGGCCAGAACCCTTTCTTTGACATGCACATAACTGACACCATTCGGCATCCCAATCGCACTTACCACCTGAGATTTTAGATTCTTGAAAAAGAAAAAAAGGGACAGTATAATCATATAATTATAAATGTCAAACACGGCACTTTCATGCCATTAGTATTTTCAGTAAATAGAGGTATATTTCTGAGTGTACCAGGTATCATATGACTATATGTCTATGACAGAATGACATGCTGACAGAATTGCAAAAAAAAATAAAAACACAAAGATCTTTATGAAAATATCATAACATGATGCAAAAATAAGCTTCATCTTTCTACGAGTTTGTCTGATGTGTGTAAGAGGAAATCAAGTGTCAAAGAATTTTTTTATAAAGCTGAACAACAAGAAAATATTTTGCCTGGTATTGGTTTTTTTTATTTTATACAATACATAACATGAGATGAGACAAAAGAAAAAAAAAAAAATGATCTTTTGATGTCATCATAAAGTTAGAAAGAATTAGAGACTTTTTCATTAAATTTTTAGATTTTTTATTGCATATTATGAAACTAAATAAAAAAAGCCATATTATATTTCTTGAAAAAAAATTTAATTTTTTTGAGATTTCTGGTCTGAACATTATCCTTAAACCATGAGTTTTCAAAGATAAGCAGAATGTTGGTGAGTAGATGTGGATCAGAGGATGAGTTTGTAGGTTTTATGGAGTTCAGAGGTCGGAAAAGGGGAGTTTAAAAATGTTTTTAGTAAATGACATTATGGATGCCTAGTGAATGAACATGAGAAAGTGTCCAAGATATGAGATATGCTTTTGAAAGATATGCTCGTAATAAATTTTTTTAACCCCAACACCACTTCACCCCCTCCTGTTATTCAATAGCCTGCACTTATGACCACTTTTATTCACTAATCTTACATTTGAACCCTAGGAACTACCCCTCCTTTGACTACCTTTGATAATTACAAAGTCCTATATTTCATATCATATCATATGGCAAATATTACAATATCATATTTACCTTGCTGCTTTTTGCTGCCTGACGCCCTTAAAATCAATATTCTCTTTACCGTTTAATTGGATTATTTTAGGTCTAGATGATCTGAAGACATGTATATATGATTTAGCTGAACAAATCAAAGACAATGATGGTATAGAAGTTATGGGCCAAATGGTACCCCAGTCCTACATAATGCTGGAAAAGGAAATTAAAAAAATCTCTGCAAATAATGAGTTTCCAATTTTAACTCAAAATGAAGTGATTGAAATTGGTTTAAAACTTAAATGCAATGAAGATAGTTTTAATGAAAGTGACATTCATGCAGCGACACTGTTTTTACATGATATTGGTAAACAGTATTATTTCATAAAGCTTTTAAAAAATCCTTTTTTAATGTTTATTTTGACTTCTAGCAAAGCTGAAATAGTCCTATGAACTTTTGTTTTTAACCTTAGTCTATACCACGTAACATTTCTCTTTTTTTTTAGTTTTTTCTTAAATTTTTTGTGAAACCATTAGATTAGAAATGAAAAAAAAAAATCGAGTTTGGGTATTGTACTCAATTTTTATGGTGATTTTTTTACTGAAAATGAAATTTTGGAAATATTCTTAAAATTCATTCATCATTTTGGCCCCTAAAGGGTAAAAGGTTCTATGAATTCTTTTTTGTGCCACAGAATTGTCCTAAAGATTATAATTTTTCCTGGAAGTTAGAGTTATATGCAAGGTGATGTTACAGAACTCAACTGCATTTTCAAAAATGGATATCTTGAAAACAGCTGGACCTGTTGTGATAATTTTTTGTATGATGATGAAATACCATCAAAAAAAGAAAAAAAAAACATGTAATAATGGTGTTACTAATGAAAAATGGTTCAAAACAGACGTGACTTTTTTGGTTTTAAAAACGAAATGCTCAAACAACTTATGTTCTCTAATACCTTACAAAAATTGCAAGTCTGAGAAAATTCTTTTTCTCAACTTAAGGATGGTCCAAAATGCTGTCAACTAATAAAAACGCCTGATTTTTCAAAAATTTATAACCGGAATGATTGGATCGTTTGTGTTAATTATAAACCATTAAAAAAAGCACTAATTTACCCAAAGGCAGTACTCTGAATTCACCTTAGCAATCACCAATTAATGACATGGTTGTCAATGCATGTTTGTTTTGCATCAGCAAAAAAAGTTTAGATGCACCTAAAGTTTTTTGAGAAAGAATAAAAATCGCTAAACTAACTTTTCAGTAAGAAAATTTTCCTAACTTATTTAATAGAGAAATCACTAATTTAAATCAAGAGCATCTGCGGTGGAGATACTACACAATATCTTGATTTCTGTTAATGTAATTTCTTCAACTAAAAAATATTTATAACATTTAAATACAGAACTAAATTTTGATTCTGAATCAATGAATAATGTTCTTTTGTTTTCATAACACTTTAATCTTGATAAGTTAGTTCACAGTCCACTATTTCTGTCTAACATCATTTTAAGTCTCCAATTTATTTATGGTAATAAAGTTCGCAGTGCACTACTTCTGTACTGCGTAAACATTAAGTATAAAGGATTGTATGAACTGAGCAGATTTGTGGTATCTAGACAGGTTATCAGTTCACACTTGCCTGATTTAAGATTTTAAAAAAATAAAAAAAATATCACCTTCAAGTAATTTTTAATAAATATTTTCCTTTAAATCAAATTCGCTATGGTTTTGCTGTCTATGAAGCAGCTTGCTACAAAATGATTAAAATCACAATTGTAATTTAGAGATAGAAAACCTAATCAACTAGTGAAACAATAGGAAAATTTATAAATTTATAAAGATGATATATTAAGATTAATTTTTTTCATACAAATCTATTATTATTTTTAATAGAATAATAGAATAATAATAGAAATAATAGAAGACAATACCTAATACATTTATTTTGCGTAGTTTGAAGTTTTGTTTCTAAAGCTTTAATATTATTTGTACACAATGAAGAGCACGCATAGTCAAAATGAGGCTGAATTTATGAATTGCATAAAAGCCTTCGAAGAGCAGGAGTTAAATATTTACTGTTTCTGTATAAAAAATTTAATTTATAATTTATTTTGGAAATTACATTAAGTGTCATAGATTCTCCACTAAGTGTTTCATCTAAAATCCACCTAAGATATTTAACCTTGGCATGTTGCTTAATTTTAATATCATGATAATTGATTTCAAAAGTGTCAGTTTTCTTCAGTTTGTATTTACTTTCAAAAAGTATAGTTTTAGTTTTTATCTTTGCCAGAATGAATGCTTAATTTATTATAAACAAACCAGTCGCAGAGCTTTGAAAAGTCCTTATTTAACTTTCTTTCTATTTCCTTTGCATTACTGTGCTGGAATAAAAGGTACGAATGATCAGCATACAAATATAGATCACTTTCAACTGCTGCTGGCATATCATTTATGTGTAGAAAAAAGTAAAGGTCCTGGAGTGGAACCTTGTAGCACACCGCTGGACAACTTATCAAGATCAGAAAACTCACCACTTACATTTATTTTGAATGTTCTATCAGTTAAATAAGAGTTGAACTAGTTTATAGTATTTGTGTTAAATGTTAATTTGTCTGATCATGGACTGTCTCAATAACTTTTGAAATTAAAGGTAAAAGGGATATTGGCCTATAATTCTTTGGATCTGTTTTGCATCCTTTTTTAAATTAGGGTTTTACTTTTGCTGTTTTACAACTGCCAGGAAAGTTGCTGTTGAGATCGAGAGATTGCATAGTTGTGATATCGGTAAAGAAAGGATCTTGGTTTGGTGGCCTATAAGATACACCTACAGTTATTGGTTGTAGATTTGGGAGTAAAATATCAAAGAAAACTTTTTTTATATGTTTTGAAAAATATTAACTTGATTAAAACAAATATCATTTCTAATGTAACAAGTGACAACTCCACTCTTTCTGGCTCTATCGCATCGTAAAATATCAAATCCTTCTATATTTACTTCTGAGTTTGAAATTGGTTCGACTAGCTTTGATTCGCAAATACCTATAATCGAAACGTTAGACATTTTTGCAACATAACGTAGCTCTTCTATTTTAGGAAGCAGGCTGTTTATGTTAATGTGTAAGAAAGGTATGCCTCTTTTTGTAAAAGGAGAGAACATTTCTTTATTCGGCTGATATTCATGATTAGGTCCTGGATTTAGACTCATATCACCTGAGAGTGATAGATGTTGAAATAAAAATAAGTTTGGTTTACTGTTGCAGATATTTTTTGGTAAGGTTAATAAATTATATCTAATTAATTCAGTTAAATGACTTACTGTTACTTCATTGCTTATGGTTATGGATTCAATTGTAAAGAATTCTTGTTTCAGGCAAGAACTTAATTGTTTTTCTATTTTTCTTAACTGAATAGGTCTTATGAAACATCAATATAGATATGATGTACTAAAGAAAATCAAAAATTGGGAGTTTTTTTGTACTAAAAGAGACAATAATAAGAAATAAACTAAAAATATGGAAATACTGTGCAAAATTATCTTGATTTCTATTTATCATATTACTCTCAGGTGATTGTTTGATCTACATCGAGGCATTTCGGTATTTTATGTAAGGATCTGGTACATATATGATCCTCGTATAAAAATCATTTCCAGTATATCCATTAAAATTATGGGTAAAAATACTAGTAGATAAATTATTCAAATATTCAGTATAAATGTTTTTATTTACGTTAGTAGGAAAAATATTAAAATATGCAGAATTATTATTTATAGAAGTTAAAAAATATATAAAAGAAAAAAGAACTATAAATTTAAAAAAAATATTGAAAGAATAAATAAAAGATTTAAAGTTTATTTTAGTAGCATAGGTTGACACAAAGTATAGTAAATATATAGCAACATTCAGTAGTGTAAATAATGATGACAGGTGTGAAAATGATGATGTTTCAAACTGAGAAGAAATGGTGACAATACTGCATCTGATGATTATGGTGTCTGAAATGATGATGATGATGTTTAGACAAATATTGAAATGGATTGGATGGTGGAGGTAATGTAGATGGCAAAATATGGACATATCTCATTTCTACCATTTAGGAGCTCTCTCTAACCTAGTTAGACCTTCTGAGTGGGTTAATGGGATTATGATCTGGATAATTCCTATGAATAATTTAAATGGAACGAGATAAATTTTTACAGACAAGGCAAGACATATTACTTGGAACATGATGAACAGTTGTGAGATGCGCAGTATGGGAAACAGAACTATAGTTATGGCGGAATGGTGGACAAAGTAGAGGACATGATAGGGCTTGACAGACAGGTGGTGGTAATAGTGTAAAGTCATCATGTAGGGATGATGATGGTGATAATAATGGAGGATATTGGATTCTGTAACTATCCCATCCGTTACCCAGATTTTTACTCTGACTAATTACAAAGCCATTGTTTAGAGATAAAGATACAGGGTGAAGATGAGATGGAAGTGATGATTTTCCTGTATGATTATGAAATAAAGTTAATATTTTATCAAATAGCAATGAATTGCCATTACCATTTAAGTGATGCTTGTCAATGATATACAGCATATAAAATATGGGAGATATTGCTGGAGTTTTTTGTTTATATGGATTCGATTATTTACAGAGTATGGGGTCACGATAAATGAGGATACTGTAAATCATCATGATAAAGTAAGTAAGTAAATATTTACTCTGCCACAAACAAATGTACATTAGCTATGAAAATTACAAGACAACAGAAAAAAAAGTAACAAAAAGAATAAACATTAAAATAAAAACAAATGGTGGCAAGGATAGGTACAAAAATTGTCGGTCATAACAATATTTCCATTGTGGTCCCGTTATTCATCACACACAAAAACGGATTCAGCCGAAGCATAGTAAAAAAAAAAAAAATCAGAAGTATACCAACGACATAGATTTGAATTTTTGTATTTTCTTTTGAAGGTATCCCTATCTCTATAATGGTATCTGCTATTTCAGTGGATTTGTTTTGGTAAAGGTTACTTTTTCTAACGATAATAGTAATGTTATTTATGGATTTATTGCTTTATTTAAAATATGTTCTGTGTGATCACCGCCAATCCCAAAAATGCTATAATTATTCCTGGTTTTAGAATAATAACATAAACCTTTAGCTATACTTTCACCACTTATAAGATCATTTAAACCTGAGATGGATGCAAGATGTTCAGCTTTCTTTTGGTAGCAGATTTTGGTGTTGTTAACACCTATATTTGGTTTAATTATCATTATTTTAATGTTGGAATGCCAATATTATAATTGTTTATATCAAATATTGATCGAATAGTATCAACACTATAGAGAAGCCATTATCTGATAATACAAAAGTTGACAATTCATTAAATAAATAAAAATATAAGATAATCATATTATTTACTGAAATCTCTTCAAAAATCACATTATCAAGCTATTAGCAATATAAATAATTTTAATATTTCAATAATTGATTATAAATAATTATAAATAATTCCAATATGTACCCAAAAATTTCCTCTAAGTAATTAGCTTTTACTGAGGGACTTATTGAGCAAGAGTACTTTAATCTTTTTAAATCTTTTTCTCCACAAATGAAATTTAAGAAACTTAAAGTGTAAGAATAACAATCAGTAGCAACTTGGTTAGAAGGGCTCTGTTAAGAGGACCGATTATTATTCTTCCAGATTAGTTTTAAAATATAAATGTAAAATATTAAAAATTTTCTAAACATCTACACGTCTACTTCCTTTCATGTATAACCTACTTACTGTTTGACTAATTGCATAGGTTTGATAAATTGCCGGCATAACTAAAATTTTCATCATTTATTTATACCTAGGAAAGTATCAAGATAATTATTTTTTAAAAGATTAATATTATATTAATATTGGTATTAATATTAATTTATGATAAATAACGAAAATTAAAAAATTTTTTTTGAATATAACAAGTCTTATTATTAATAAGATTTAAATATAATCTTAATATAACAAATCTTAATTAAGATATTTCTAAAGCAATTTTATGTTTTGCAGTGGCAGATATTAGTTACTATGGCAATATGTTGCAGAGACACATTTTTCCTAATTGAGAGGGCTGCATAGGCATGTCTAAATGACCCTTAATGGTTAAAAGCAAGTCTTTGGATGGTAAAGAATTCTAGTTTTTGCATAATTGTTATGGCAATCCTTTTATTACATCCTTCTCAAATTGTGTAAAAGTTTATACTGGCTTGAACGTTTTTAATAGAATTTTGTGTAATAATGTAATACCATAAAAGGACGGCAGTAAAGGCCTTACTGATGACTATTTTGCCCATGGGCATGCCTAAATTTGGCCAAATTTCCAAAAATAGCCCAAAAAGTTCTCACCAAATTTTAGTCCGAAAACATCGTTTTCTTGAAAACTGATCTGCAATTTTTTTGCATTAAGTATGTGGCTCATAATTTATTATATTTAGTATATTTTAATCCGCGGTCACCTGTTGGAAAATCTCATATTTTCGTACTGGACCAGAATTCGGTCAATTTTCTGACCAAATACGTTATGTCTGTATTTTCCTTAAAAACTGATCCATAATTTTTTGTTAAATTATATATGAAATTGGAGACAAATCAATGGAATTTTTATGGTTAAGTTATCATAACTTGAAAAATTTTTTAAAGGCCTTGTTCCAAAACATTCTAAATTTGTATCAATTTCACTTTTAAAATCATGCATTTTTTAAGAACTGCTTATCATTTTTATATTTTTCCAATTTTTAATGATAGAGACACATTGAGTTTATTGTTACGACTATCCCCTGTTAAAATTATTTCTGGCTTAGGCAAGACTAACTCGATTTCTCGATCTATGAGCCGATTTTTTATAAAGCATGGTTGATCGGTCACCAAAAAAAAACTTAATAATATGGCAAAATTTATACGAGTCGTCAGATATAATGCTTGAATTACACTAATTTTGGCAAAATTGCTTGACTTCACTTGAATATTTT
Organism: Euphysa ruthae; assembly: GCA_035046665.1. NCBI lineage: Eukaryota > Metazoa > Cnidaria > Hydrozoa > Anthoathecata > Corymorphidae > Euphysa > Euphysa ruthae. The sequence goes on along the minus strand of JAUZNK010013225.1, from coordinate 15,774 downwards.
GTGTTTCGTGTAGCATCAAGCCAAAATCTACAGCGTGTTTGAGTTTAAAAAATGGTGGGTTGTTTTGTTTTTACTTCAGACTTCAATATTAAACTTGACCAGACTATATTCAAAGGTAACCAGTACCAGTGGTTGTCATGACTAAAAAATTAAGTATTAAATAAATAGTTATATATACATTATTTTATAGTGAATGTATGTATCCATTTTTCAAGATTTCAAAATAATAAAAATTTTCCTCGAAAATTCAAATATCAAAACTTATATTATTATTTTTAGCATTTTCTTAAAAACAAGGTCGGTTGTGCCCATAGATAGAGAAATCGAGAGTGTCTTGCCTAAGCCAGAAATTTTAATAGTCATAAATTTTTATAGTCATAAAAATGAACTCAAGGTGTCTATATCATCATGTAAAATTTGAATGAGCCAAATTTAAGGCTTCAGTAGCCAGCGTTAAGTTGATTTCTTTAGCTGTGCCTTAGGGTCTTAATATCCAGTTGTTATATATTTTCTCAAAACTGAATAATTTGCTATCTCTAATTCTTATTGCTATCTCTTAATGGAGGCCAGATAGAGAAATATAGAGAAAATCTCTTATTCAAATAGCCCTTCTCTAAATCTATAAATTTTCAATGAATATAAATATGTGCATTTTTTCGCTGAAATGATGTTTATAAAATTTTCAATCTCCTGATGTAGTCAATAGAATCCTTTAAATTCATTTGTACAATTCCAACCCACTTTTTCTTTGTAGCCGCTCAGTTTTTCCTGAAATTTTACTTAGTTTTAGTTTTTTCTGAAGTTAGAGAAACATAAAGCAAAAAAAGAAACATTTTAATAAATTAAAAATTAAAGGACTATAGAGGGGACCTTTTTAAGAGTAATAATCACCTGTTGAAAGCTTTCGTTTTTGGTATTGCATTCAATTATGGCTCGATTTATTTTAATGAGAGTGAAGTTCTGTAGAAATCATTTAATATTTTTTTGTTCAGCTTGAAAATAAAGGCTCATATTTTTTTTATAGTGTTCAAAAATAATTTTCTGAAAATCCAGGTGAGTTTTCTTAAATGGAAGGCTCTTTGTATCCATTATTATCAAATCACTCCTTTGTTTCTGTCATACATGTTCAAGTAGGACAGTTACATCCTTGTAAACAGTTACATCTGTAACCTTGCAGTATTTGATAATTTGTTATGTCAAATATCAATGAAAAACTGCTGTTTGTAATTTAGCTGTGTTTCATCATTCAATTTATAAAAGTTTGAGGTGTGCATTTAGAATATCTATTTTTTGCATGAAATTGTGCTCAAATTTCATTAAATTTTTGTATGAGGTTTAGAAATAACATTTCAGCTGTTTGGAAGATTTTCTGTGCCTATCCCAAAATGGGTAAAATAATTTTCCAAGAATAAAATAAAATTTTTTATAAGAAATAGGATTTCTGGAGTCTGTAAGTGACAAGGCGCAAAATTACCTGTGAAGTTAAATGAAAGCATCATTTAGCCATTTCTCGTCTAAAATTATATTTTCTATCTCTTAAGAGGTTGGTTTTGAAATTTCACACAGTGTTAGAATACCTTATTTGCTAATTGTTGCGTATTCACTATTGTAAAAAAACTTAGACCTAAAAATCAAGGAAACATACTTAGAGAATTTTTGTTTTTAAAATTTTTTCCGAGATTCTATTTGTTACTAAGTGCTTGGGAAAATCATACTTAGAAGTTTTTGCACATTTGAGTTTTTAAAATTGGTCCTTCTTTTATTTATTTAGAAATGATTATATCTAAGCATCATCACTGGTTTCCAGCGTGTGTGAAATATGTTTTGCTTAAAGATAAAACCTTTTTGTTGTGTGTAAAAAATAAGCAAATCCAATTTATATTTGAAATATTTTGAGATGTTACTTTTATGCTTTTGGTATATCACGTGTTTACAAAATATCAAGGAATATCCAAAGGAGCTTAAGACTGGAAAAAAAAAAACTGATGCATATACGTTTGAATAGGGGTTTAAGAGAGTGAGAATGTTAATTGATTAACTTTAGCAAGAATGCTACTGATTTTATATATTATGCTCACTTGCCTCTGTGTTTAGATTTCCTCTTGTCAAAAGAGTTTTGGTTGGTAGCATTTAGTCTAGGCAGAAAAAAATGAAGCTAAAAAAATAAATATGTCTATTATTTGAGTTTGAAACCCATTTTTACAATTTTTTTCATGGGGGCAGAGTTGGAAAGTTTAAGCAATCTTAAAAATTAACATTAAATTTTGTTTTTCCTTTATAAGAGTACTTCCTTGTTTTATTTCCCGTTGTGGTTCTTATCAAAGTGTGAATTTTTTGAAATTTTGAATGAAGTTTTAAGATCATAAGGGAAAGTGAGTGAAATTTTTTTAAATTTATTTTTAATTTCACGTTTTTTGATACAGGACCCAACTATATCCAAATATTAGGCCTAAAATCAACATTTTTAAAATTTTCTTGAAATCCATTCTTAAACTTTTTTGTAAATTTTGCATGGAGTTGAAGGACTGCGGGCGAATTTTTTGATTGATATAGCCACCTGCAAAAAATTCTCGTTTGGGGGCCTGGGCTCGAGATATGACCCGAAAACAAAAAAAAATTAGTTCTTTTTTTAGTTTTTCTCAAAATGATTTTCTCTGATTATGCTGAAATTTTGTATTATATTTAGAAAATTTTATTTCTAATATGTTAGATTTGTCAGCTATCTTTGGCCTAAAATAAAATTTTTGATATTCTATTCAAAATCCGCTCATGAATTTTTTGCATGAAATTAAAGGAATTTTTTCGAATGGGAAATTTTTAAAAACTCCCTTTTTTGGCATTGGGTCTAAATATGGGTATTTTTAATTAAAAATGGCATTTTTGAAATTTTTAAAAATCCATACAGTCATTTACAGAAATTTTGCTTGAAGATAAAGGAACTTAGAGAGTTATGGTAATTGTAAAAGCAGCACTTTGGGATTTTCTTCCGATTTTTTTTACCCGGCCATAGTTTTAGAAATGGATGTTTTACATTTTTTTGAAAATTAAGTTTGGTTTCTGTTGAAATTTAAAAAAATTTGAGATAATATTCAAAGTTTTTTGAGAGATAGAATCTGTATTGTGATAATTTCTTTGACTATATTTTCCGGGTGTCCGTTAGTCACTAATTGCTTCTTTTTTCATTATCAAAATGCATATACCTTCATTTTTCTATTAGTAATAACTACTATAAATTATTAGCTTTGTTTTGTTCCAATAATTTTCATTTATTCACCCGCGGTGTTTATATACTCATATTTGCCTAATGATTTTGAAATATTCTCAAAATAAATTAGTTTTTAGGTGCTTTGTTTTGGGAACTTTATGGCATGTTGCAAGATATTATTTGGCTTATATGAATCCATTGAAGGATTTTTGTGCTATTAAAATAGACATTCTCTCTCTAAAATCAGGATATGATCTTCTCTCAAAAGATGTAACAAAAATTAATATCGTGGCGATTTTACTATTCTGTATTTGTAAATTTGACAATATAACTGCATTAATTTTTAGAGCATAAATTTCAGTAGATTGTGGTTTTTGTCTTTAGTTTTTGTCTTTTGTAGTTTTAAAATATGTTTTTTAGCAGTATAATCTAGAATTCTAAGTTATCCATATTTCTGCAGTTTGGAGATAGTTTTGCAGTTTAAGATCTTTAAAACTTTGTAGAAATACAACTTAGGCAACTTGTTGGTTGGTTGGTTTGGTGTTTCAACGTGGGAAACTGTAGCCTCTTAAATTTTTTTTTGAAAAAAATTTTCTGTTAAATGATAATCTCTTTATGTAACATTTTAAAAATTTTTTCTCGCTTGAGTTAAAAAAAAAAATATATAAGGTTGATAATGATGACAATAATAAATAAAAAATAACTTTGCGCAACAAAAATTATTATTATTATTATTATTATTATTTCATTAATAGTTATAGTTAATAGTTAATATTAATAGTTATATTAAAAGTTATAGTATTGCAATCTGTATACCTTTTTCGTTTAGGTGCAATTCTTCATTATAATGATGCCAATGAAAATCTCAAGGGTCTGTATTTCATCAATCCTTCATGGCTGAGCGAACTTATGTCCAAATTTATTACTGTACCAGCTGCTCAGAATTTTGTACGTGATGGAATTCTAAAGCGTGATGATATACCGGTATAATTATATCATTTTATTGTCAGGGACTTTCGTGGCAACCACAAACTGGAAGATATTTTTGTTTTCAAGGAAATAATCTTTTGAAATTGGGCATAAGTTATATCTAATTTGATGGTCATAAAATGTAATATATAAAATCTTTAGAATTACAGCATAGAAGATTTGCATTAGCATGAAACATGATTTCAAGATTATTACCAATTTAAATTTTCATTATTTTACAACAATTTTATCAGAATCAAAACATAAATTTAAAGTTTATATTCAAAAACATTTTTGTTGCATCCTGCAAACTACAAGAAAAAAAGAAAATTAAAAAAACGAATAATAATCATAGAAAAATATTTTTTTTTGGCAGAAATAAACTTTCAAGGATTAACTCTAAATTCTTTGAAGTTTCTGCTGCAATTATATGAGACCGCGCTATGGAAAATCTTTCCTGCAGGAATGAGGAGTTTGGAATCAGACTGTGGTGGGAAATTGGGTTAATACTTAGCCTGTTAGAAATATTACTGATAGATATACCAAGTTATTTCAACCCTCGCAATTCATCTCGGCAATCTGCAGTTGCTGAGGTAATTATTTAGCACATAATCAAGATGGTCTTGATTATGTGCTAAATGATGATGGAAGTGATATTGATTCTAGCCATAGAGACCTTTGATAGTAAAGATGAGGAACAAATTAATGTAAAAATTAGTTTTTACATTCTTTCATGCCAAAGTCTCAATGTTGTAATTTTTAAATTATTTACCTGGAATACCTGTTGTCATAGTTTTAGCAGTATCTGAAGAACTAGCCATGTTGAGACATTGAAATTTTGCATTTTTTCTTCTCTATATCCTAAAGAATATTCCATATAAAGTCGATATAAATTCTATATGAAGTCGATTTATGTTAACGTCAGGATTAGGAGATTTAAAATTAGAAAATTAGGAGCTTTTAAAAACCAAATTTTTGAATTTTTTGAAATATTCCGGCAGTTAAAGCGCCATTATGGATTTCTTTTTGAAATAAAATTTTAATTTCCAGATCAGTAATTAATAAGTTTTTCAACAAGTGGTCAATTATTAAATGATGACATACCAATCCTAAAGAGTTAAGATGGATGGGAGCAGATAGCCTACTTTAATATCGCACTCAATTTTAGCTGTTGTGTTGAATGATGCTCGTGCTTCAAGATTTTCCATTTGATTTTTGCATTTAAGTCATTTTGAAAGTAAAGTTTTATTTTAAAACTATTTAGTTATATAAATTATTAGAATGATTGATAGTGTAAGCATTTTGTTTCTTAAATGTAGTTTCTGTGAGTCCTATGTATATATATTTGTTAATGTTGGACTTGTTAGAAGTGATCGTAGCTTGATAGATGGAGTTACGAGGCCATTTCCATTCAAAGGGCAGGTTTTTTTTTTTATTTTGGCAATTACAATTGGTTTCGTTTACGGATGGCTGTGGGTTTGATTTAATGATTTTCATGTTATAGACATTAATATTTGATTTCATGTTTTTCGTGCAGTTGTAATTTAAACATTTCTGCTATTAATTATTTTGTGGAACCTATCATTGTGAGGGAACTGCTTATCAATGAGATTTAAAAAGATTTTCGCGACATTGGAGGATACACCCTTGTTTGTGGGTTGAACCAGGTTATATTTTTTTTTCGGTTTTTGGTGTTTTTTGGCTTAGAATGTTGAGTTTATGAGATAATTTGCTGTTTCAAGGAATATATTCTCGATTGAAGATAAATTAGAGATTCGTTTTTCAATAGTACTTGGAATTTGTTTGATGTTATTAGGTGGGTGGTTAGATTCAACTTGTATGTATTTAATTTCATGAGGCGGAATGAAGAAATGTTAAAATTAAAGCTGAAATCTAGTTTTTTAACCACTTTAAGGCTATACTCTATTGTGATTTTGAGGCCGTGATCTTTAAATTTTTTTGCAAGTACTTTCTTGTTTTCTTGGACTGAGGACCACTTTCGTGGTCATCTACTGTATAAAGCCCGAATTTTTATTTTAGGCTTAGGCTATGTAATAAAAATTTTCCCACTAATTCACATACATATCTCTGCGCCATTGTAGGCTTCCATAGTAACATCATAAAGATCTCCTTCACGTTTTGACCATCGTTGATCTTTGTTGAATATTAGTGACTTTCTAGCATGATAGGTGATATTTATTGGTTAGGTGCTGTTTTCGACATATAATTTTGCAAAGTTTATTGTTTTAGTAAGCAGTTCTTCTGAAATTGAGGGGTAAAATTCTTTGATATCATAAATAAGGAATTTATGTTTTGATTTTTCTCTTAATATATTCATGAGCCCTATAAGTTCATCTATATCTTCCATTCCTAAATCTTATGTCTAGGAATTGTAAAAAGTTTTTGTATAATTTCATTTTTGCATTTTTCTTGAAATATGTGAATAGTCTTTTTAAAATTAAATTACTTTAGAAAACATGATTTGATCCGTATTCTAAATGTTTCTATCTTTTGAGGCCTACTTATAGCCCAAAAGGATAGTATGAAAATTTGAGCTTCACTGTGTTATAAACACATATAATCTTTCTGGGAAATCCATTGCTTTGTTTGGTTTTTATAAAATTATTAGCTTTATTGTTTTAGCACATCTTGAAAAATCATTGGGACTGCAACCAGCCTGATTTAATCAAAAAGTATTTACGACTTTTATGGAGATTCCAGGTTGCATGTGTTCTTGATGAAAATCAAATTTTAGTTCCGTCAAAATTACCTGATGTACGTCCAGACTTGTCAATCGAAGTTGATCCAAGCTCCTTGTTGACCAGATACCATTTTCTTAATTGTATTCCATATGGCTTTTGGACTCGCTTTTTAAGTAGGTTTTTGTTGATTGTCCCATATATGCTTGATCCAGCACCCGAATTCATAGGTAAAAACCAGAAGGAAACTAATGAAAGTAATTCTGCTTCTAATGAAAGTGATTTAGATTCCGACACATCTTCTTTGTCATTTGTGTTTGATGATGAACCTTACATTAATAGACCAATATCATCAGGCTGTAGATTTACGCATGATACCTCGCAAATACCTGACATGTCAAGTTTTAAAATAAATGCTTCTTCGCAATCTAATGTTGCCTTCGATCAACCAACAAATAAATCTGATGTCACCACTGATAAACCAACATATGCAACTGTTTTCACTATTGATGAACCAACTAATACAGCCATTTCTACTGCTGATCAATTGAAAAACACAACTGATGCCACCATAAATCAACCTACAACCAAGGTCACCACTAAACTGTCTAATTTAAATAATTTAACGATGAACAAACAAACAGATTCAGCTGATTTCACTATTGATCAACAAAAAAATACAGCTGCTATTTCCACCAGTCACCTAACAAATATAACCAATGCTACCATGGAACAACAAAAAGAAAAAGCTGATGTCAACATTAATCAACCAAAAGACACAATCGATACTTTCATCGATCTATCAAACAGTGCAACTGATGGTACCATCAATCGATCAAAAAATAAATCTGATGTCATGACTGATCGATCAAAAAATAAAACTCATTTCACCACAAATCAATCAAAAAATGAAACTGATATCATCATCGATCAACCAGAAAATTTAACCAATATCACCACGATTCCACCCTCAAATACAATTCAAATTACTGCCAATAAACCAGAAAATTTAACTGGTGTCATTACCGTTGAACCAACAAACAAATATGATGCCATCATGGTTAAATCATCAAATAAAACTGATGTCACCATCAGCGAACCAAAAAATACAACTGTTGTTACCACTGTTGAACTCAAAGGTACAACAGATGTCATAACCAATCAACCAGCAAATAAAAGTGATGTTACTAGTATTCTCTCAGCAAATACAAGTGATGTTACTATCAATCAACTAATAAATGTAACTAAGGTCACAACGGATAAACAAACAAATACAGGTCATGTCACTGTCGACCAACTAACAAATACAACCGATATAAACGTTATCCAAAAAAAAAACACAAATGATGTCACCGTTGATGAACCAACAACTAAAAAAAATGTCACCACCTATCAATCTAATTATGCAGCTGATGTCATCGTCAATCAATCAATGAATTCAAACGATGTCAGCATTGATCGATCAAAATGTACTACAGATGTCATCAGTCAATTGATAAATTCAGCCGAAGTCACCGTTGATGAAAGAAAAAATAAAACTTTTGTTACCAGCCATCGACCAACAAATCTCACTGATGTCACCGCTAATCAGTCGAAAAATAAAACTAATGTTGCCACCAATCAACCAACAAATATAACCGATATCACCACCAATAAGCTAATAGATACAACTGTTATTGCCACCAATCAATCAACAAATACAGCCGATCTCACTGTAGACCTATTAGAAAATACAGCCTTTGTCAGTGCTGGCCAAACAAATATGACTGATGGTAATGCCGATAAAAAAATGTACTACAACAGTTTAAATTATGCAGAACAGTCAGAGGAAAATTGTGTTGCGGAAAATTTTATTATTTCTTGTTTTCCAAGTTCAGATTCAAATACTTCCTCTGAAGCTCTGGGCAGTAAAACAGACTCCAGTTCTTCTGACTATAATAAAAATAATTTTGGCGAGATTCCTAATTCTCCTATTTCACAAAGTTCTATTCCAGATATTTCTAAAACTAACGAATTTAATCAAGATATTGTATTCAAAAAAAATTCCATGAATAAATTTGATTGTAGTATGGAAACGCCTGAAGATTGTTATCTCTTTGATAAAAGTGTTAAGGACTATTATAGCCTTGAAAATCCTGCAGATACCGACATTCCTTTGGATGCACCATTGCCATTTGATACTTTTACAGGAAAATCTCTTCGCGGTGCTATTTCATTAAACAATGATTTATCTGGTAATAGAATTTCAAATAATAACTTAATTGATGTTGCAAGCAATAATATGCTTGACGATGCTGTATCAACAAATGAATTAACTACTGATGAGTACAAAGATCGGCATGTTGTTGAACAGGAAACTGTCATCATAAATAAACTTGCTGATGAAGATCATAACTACGAAGAGTATTTTCAAGGCCCAACCGGCTTAGGATATCTTTTTAAACAAGGTACTTTAAAGTGCTGGAAAAATGGTATTATCTTCGATCACAAGCAGGTGTTCTTCTCAGTTCAGATACTTGATTCAACATTGAAGACTGATTTCCATACCATAGAAACTAAAGTTACAAAATCGATTTTAGGTTATAGAGTCTTAGGCTATGTGGTTGACCACATACGCACACTTATAAACGAGTGGTACGAATCTTTAATAATGGAGACTAGTTTAGCTTGCCCTAGATGTACTTACATGAAAAGAGACCCGCCTTATCTTTTCTCTGTAAATAAGGCATTTGAGGCAATTCACAAATCTAAAAAAAAGTCTTGCAATCTTTTATGTAAGTACAATCACAAGCCTATAGATGTGAATTTGATACGATACTTTCCCGATCTAACTTTTGATGATTTACCTCGTAATATGAAACTTGCGAAAGGGGATTTTCAAATAAGAAACACTATTATCGGTAGAGGCCAATATATTGTTTATAAAGGCGTATGCAAAGGTATCGATGCTGCGATAAAATGTTATGATTTAAAAGGTGAAAAGCTATATTTAGATGCTTTTTATGAAGTTCGACAAGAAATAATCATGTTGAGTCATTTGCGCAAACATCCTTATATCATAAGATTCTTAGGGTTTTCACTAGAATTTGGAATATGCTCCATTACAGAACGTGCCAGGCACGGCTCATTGGCTTCTGTAATATATGATGATATAGTTAAAATAACTCGATTGACTAAATACCGTATAGTACAACAAATTTCCAGCGCGTTAGCATTTATACATAAGAAACACATTATCCACCGGGATATAAAATCACAAAATATTTTACTTTACTCCTTAGAATCTGATGCTGGAACCAATATTAAAATTACTGATTTTGGTACTGCTAATTTTATAAACCCTACTGGCATGAACAACTATTTTGGTACAAATGCGTACACTGCTCCTGAAGTTAAGAGTTTCAAAGATTCACCCGACGAGTATACCTCAAGTGTCGATATATATTCCTTTGCGATGGTGATTTACGAGCTTATCACAAGCAAGCAGCCATTTTATGAAACAGTTAAAAGTTTTGAGGTAGATAGGAAAGTAAAAAACGGAATGAGGCCAATATTTTATGACATACCTCATGCTGTGTTTGGTTTATTTACACTTACGCAACTCATGCAGAAGATGTGGGCACAAGAAGGCTACCATCGACCAACTGCGGTTGATGTTTACAATCAGCTTTCATCCCATGAGTTCCAATTATTATATGGTGTTTTCGAATTATATAAACCTGATGATTTGAGTATGGCGTGTTATGTAGACGTTAACAATGAGCTTTGGGTGGCATGTCACTACAATAAAGGTAATTATATTTTATAATTCATTGTTTTTAGAATGTTGAATTAACCAACACGACAATCATATTAGATTTATTATTTACCCAGTTATTTGTTGGTCCGTTTTCTAATGGTTTACGTTAAGCGCTATGAGTATGAGACAGAAATTTGGTGGTTTCTATGGTGACTACTTTTCCACAAGTAAAGCAACGATCAAATTTCGAGCGCATTACATTAGAATTTAAAAGGATTTTATTTGTCCTCGTTCTTTTTTTAGACTTTAGATATTTTTCATTTCAAGAAATAGAGTTTATAGAAAATAAAGGTTAAATGGAGGTATCCATGTTTTTTCCTTTAACAAAAATTTTTTCGATATCTTTTTTATTTCTCTGTTTTTTATGCTCTTTTTATTCTGAAATTTTAAGATTTCTCAATTTTTTTGAATGAAAAATACGCCATAATTTCTTTGCCTTAAAGATACACCCCGATCTCTCTGTCTTAAAAATACACCCTATAATACTTCTTAATGCTATTTTAAAGATATTTTTAGAATATGGCGTAAGTTATCTGTTGATTACTTGCAGTAATATATGAATCTTCATCTGCTCAACCGGAACATAATGTTTATTTTTTATCCCTGTGTCAGCGGCTGATTTTTGTTTATTTTTTGTTTGTAGTATGTAAGATTGTCGTTTTCTCAATGATTAATGGAAAAAGAATAACGGAAATTATTATTGACAAAATTTCGCAAGCAAATTTTCAATATTTCAAACCTAAATCTATAATAAACATCAACAAAAATCGAGTCTGCTTGATCATTAGAAGTGAATATGATATCTGCTTGTTTTATGATGTGCAGAAAAAAGTTGTTGTGAATAATCTTATTGAAGAAACAAATATACGCTCTATACGTGCAAACGAAAATCTGGTTTTTATAGGCCTTCAAGATGGCCGTTGTTTGCAGGAAACTACTCTTAACTTTATCAATTGCAAATCTTTAAAAAGCTCAATAGAGTTTGAGAATAAGGAAAAAATTCCAATTGCTATGGCAACGTGTTCCGACTTCTTGCTTAGGTCAGCCGGTAAATGGTTAGTTTATCGGAATTTGCATAAAAACGAGGAAGGTATTATACTTTGCCACGAATTTCTGATGATAAATGGAATTGTTATTTCTCCTGACCAATCTTTATTTTTTGTAACATTCTTGTCCAGTTCGGATATATATGTTCACGATGCACGTATAAACAAGGAGCAAGGAAAACATTTATGGCAATTTCTTTATAAGATATCTTGCTGCAATGATGTCTTGAATGCCCATCCTTCTTCAACGACAATCGATACGAATGTGACTTGTGTATGCTGCGTCTTTGACACCCTTTGGGTTGGCACATGTGGTGGGAACATATTAATCTATAAGATAAATGATCAGAGTAGTGTTGATTTACTCATTGTTCTTTGGCCTTATAAGCATGAAGTTAAACAACTCCTTTTTGTCCCTCAAGAAAATAATCTTCAAACCGTCCCACTAGTGATTAGTACAGGAAGAAAGGTTAATCGAAGTGCATTCGGTGCTGATGCATTTTTGAAGTTTGACTGTGAAGTTCCTAGGGATGAAACTGCAATCCGTACTGGTGATTGCGAACCTAACATCAATTCTAACGCCAAATCTATCAGAGTTATCTTAGTTTGGAATGCCCTAGAGTCAAAAAAGTATAAAACTTTATCAGACACTGTTCTTTTTTAACTAGTTAGATAAATTTTAAAGGTAAATCAATTTTATTAAAATAAATTCTTAAGCTTTTTGTCTTGTCAAAAAATGTTTTTTGCCTTTTTGATATTTTTTTGATATTTTTTGATATTTTTATTTATGAAAGTACATCAAAAAATTATATGTATAACTGTTAGCAAAATTTTTTTCCTTGGTATACTAAGGCGAAAAAATTTTTCTATGACATTTTCAGACGTCTCCTTCCACTCCTTTATTATTTCACGTTTTTGGGCATAAAAAAAGTTCTCTGGATTCGAAAATGGACATGGCGCCAAACACCTAATATTTCAACAAAAAAATTAATCAAGCTTATGAGTATGAATAAAAACCAAATAATTATTCTCAAAGTCTTTCTGTAAACCGTTATCGGCTATGATGCTTTTTGTTCATTTTGTTTTTTACCTTTTTTTTTTTTTTTTTTTTTTCTGAAATGGTTATGTTTGCGAAATTTTTTGATCTAAAAGGCTTGCAGAATTACATGAGCTTTATTTTTTGTAAAAATTTCCCTGAATTTATTAGATTTTTTATTTAACAAATTGAGCTGTGAGGTATGAAATCACTGGTTCGAACCAGCATAAAAATCAATTTTTGACAATAAAAGTCATCATTTTATTACGGGCAATCTTGAAAAAAATAGCGTGTATTTACTTCAATAAAAAAAAGAAGCTAATCTAAGGTTTTTAATTTTGCTTGTTTTTGTTAATGTCATCGTTCCAGCGTAAATTCTTTAAAGCTTTAAAATAAGCCGTTAAATGCAGAAGTTTTCTGGCAAAGCTTCTAATAAACGCCCGGTGAGGTTGTTAAAGTTTTGAATTATTTTTGCAGGGAAGGAAATTTAGAATTATGCGCTTATAAAACTATATACAAACTAATTTCAGTTAAAATTGACTTAATTAAAATTGGTAGCAGTTAGAATAGAAACTTATTTAAGGCTTTCAGAAATTGCTTGCAATAGATGAAATTTGAAGCATTATATTAGACCTTCACATGTAAACTTAAATATGCTTTTACCAAAAATAAACTTCAAAACGTCATTATGATCAATATACTTACAATATACTTACCATCACCCTAGTTAATTTCTTTTTCCCAGCTCTGTGTATTTATCTAGATTTTTGCTCCTGCGCCAGGGCACTCGCTAGAAATTTTATCTTATATGCCAGGAGTTCACTGAAAATAAAGCGATTTATTTTCTAAACGGTTTATCTAGGGACTTTACTGTTTTTTATATGGTTTCGCAAAATTCTTGTGAAGAATATTGGTCCAGATAGGGATTACGCAAATTTTCGTAGTTTGTGTTCAAAAATTTGACAAAAAATTATATATTTAGTATATATTGGTAATTTTAAAATTTGATAAAAAAATTATTTTGTTTGAAAATACCGTTGCCATTATGCCGTCACATTATTACAGTCACATTATGTCGTCACATTATTACAGTCACATTATGTCGTCACATTATTACAGTCACATTATGCCGTCACATTATTACAGTCACAGTTTTCACAAATGAGCTTCGCTCCATTTGAGATAAATTCTCAAAATTCTGTAATAAAAAGATAGGGTATAAATTTTAAATCTGTTTCTTTTTTTTTCTTTTTTTTTTTTTTTATTGAAATATATGTCTCAAAGAAAAATTGTATCTCGATTTTTGGACATGATTCACATTTTTACGACTTTAATTTCTTCCAGATCTACTCATTTAGTCATTTTAAGGTCCTTGTCATTTTCACTCTAAAAACGAAAATTTTGTCAAGGTCTGCTCATAAACTTTATATTTATGTAAGGTTGTACCTAAAAAATGAACCCAAAATAGCAGAAATTTTACTTAAATCTTGATTAGCTTAATATTTGCGAGTTTGCAAATGTTAATCCTTTCTAAAAAAAGTTTTTAAAATATTTTGATTTATAAATCATTCGTAAGAGCAATACATTATAACTATTATGTATGTATATTTTGTTTATATCCTGGATAATTTGAAGCATCTTGTCGTTTGTATATGTATGTACTACTGCGATTCTGCAATTTTCAACGATCTATTTTTTATATCGGCGACGGTTTTTTGGTAAGATAGCATGAAATAAAAAGGAAAAAATATTTCCACGCTTAAGAGCAGTTTTTATATATCTTTGAAGTGGAATAAGTTGGAAAGGATAGGTTCTATCGAAATGTTTGATAATAACTCCTTTATTCAGATTAGTGTGATCTATGATCTATTTAAACCTCTGCGTACCACCCAAATTTTCATAAACTGGTACTGTCAAAAAACGATAAAATTGACTAGAATAAGGCGAAACCTGGCCAGCGTTCAAATGGGTAAAATTCAAGTAATTTTGAAATTTTAGGTATGCTCAGGGTACATATTTATGCAGATATTATATTAGTCATCAAGGGTCAAATGTTTACATTTATTTTATCCTCAAAAAATCGTTCAAATATTTTTATACTCTTATATATTTACTTTTTATATTTTCAAATGCATGAATAGCACTTTTATTATCCTCGTTTATAATTTTTTAGTAAAAACACAACAGATTTTTTTTTTTAATTTTTCATATTTTGTAATATTTTTTTTTTCTCGTTATCAAATTGTATATTTATATATCATTTTTAAAACAGCGTTTACATTTTAAAAGAAAAATTTATAAAATATAACTTATTGAAATATTGATAAATTTTGTATTTGTTTGTTTGTTTATTTATTTGTTTATTTGTTTGTTTGTTTATTTATTTGTTTATTTATTTATTTATTGGACTCGCGGCTAAGCCGTTATCTCAAATCTCAAAAAAATGAGAAGAGGTCCAGCTAAAATTTCCTGAGTATTTAAAAAACCAAATTGACATTTATGAAAGTGACGTTATGGGCTATTTTGGATTCTGTCACTTTCCTCCTGAGATTAGCATACTATAAAAAAAGTTTAATTATTAACATTCGAGCGACAATTTTAAAGAAAGCTATAAATCTGACTTACGAACCCAAGCTATTGATTAACAGTTTTTTTAATACTATGCTCAACTCTGCATTCATTTATAAGACCAAATAAAAATGAAATCATTAAAAATATTTAAAATCAATAATTAAGTGATACCAGAAATATTTCTAAAATTAAAAAAAAAAAAAAGTTTAAGCAATAATCATGCATTTATTTTGAAGCATTCTGGCATATTCTAGTTATTGCTATAAATGTTTCGGCAAAGTTTATGTTTAAACAAATTTCCATTACTGGCGTAATCATATGGAAGATATTTTCTCCAGAAAATATGGAAAGTTTCCTGGTTCTTTACATCTCACCTACATTCATTGAAAAAAGACGTCTTTTTCTTGACTTGAACACAAGGAAATATACACAAATATAAATATATAGTT
>JAUZNK010013214.1:0-22952 GCA_035046665.1 Euphysa ruthae | reverse complement strand
ATATATATATATATAATCTGTTCTTCCAAAAGATAAAAATCAATTAAAAATTAATTCCAATGCTGAATGCTGTTGACATAGAATTTTTCATTTTCTATCTTTTAATTGTCTGGTCGAGCGGCGGATAAGGCATTGGCGTCCAGATCCTAGAGCTATGGGTTCGAACCTACCTCGGAAATAATGAGTTTCTTTACCGTATGCTCAAATGGGAGCTCTAAATGCACCAGAACCAACCCCGTGGGCCTTACTGTAATAAATCAGTTCGAAAATTACGTTGGAAATACATTGTTACTTTATTTACAACATTTTTTTTATATTACTAACTGGTAGTGTTAAAAATTCGTTGTTTGATGAATTCCGTTGCAATTTTCTTCTATCAACAGTTACCATTTACCATTTGTAACTTCGGCTTGCGAACAAGCTTGCTATGCTTGCACAAACAACTGTATATTGATTCTAGCAGGGCCACAGTTTATAATTATAGCGAACCATAATCAGTAGTGTTAAGCCCTAGTTCATGGAGCCTGTTGCTAAATACAATGGCGAATTAAAGTTGAAGAAAAGTGGCGTTGATTGGATAAAAATTTGAAAAGATTTTTCTTTATAATATTTATAATATCTTTTTTTTTTATATGAATAAAAATAAATAAATATTTTTAGCTATTTTTTGATTATTTTCTTTGATTTCGTTTTTATATTAAAACTCATATGTTCATAAGTCAATAAACTTGCAACTCCTTGACTCTAGGAACTCATAGCGAATATTTAAAAAACTAAGTATGTTTCTTTGTGAAAAATAGATTTATAATTAGAATTAGGTTGTTTGTTTTGATCATTGATGATGTAATCGAATTATATAATTTTCTTCAGTTTGCAGAACACCTAGTCGCAGATAAACCCAGCAAAAAGCAGTCCTTTAAATTCAAAAAGATAAAAGTGATAGAAATATGGTTTAATCTGAATAATCCTTTCTTAGTTTGTAATTTTTTGTTCGAATTTCTTTTTTGATGATGATAGCCAACTTCTCGATTTCACTTTTCAGCAAATCTTTCGTATTCACCTCTTGTATTAAGTTATTTTTGCCGATGTATTTTCTTTCTATTAACTTAAAAAAGACCTCTATGATGACAGATAAAATCAAAAATGAACCAGCAACTGGGAGCAAGTATTTTAATATAATTTTTTTACTGGAATAATTGTTTGATTGAATTTGAATCACGCGGCTGTTGAGGTGTTTTGATTCAGTGACTATTGATAGCTCGTTTTCTTTCATACATTTCTGATTGGACAGTAAATAGTTCTGACTTTTTGAACTTGAAACAAGGAAATAAATAAATATATCTCTTTTTATTACGGAGACTATTTTGACTGGATTTTTATCGGTTTGATTTTCAATTACTTTTTGCCGATAGGCAATAATGTCGGCGTTATAAAGAGCGGCATAGGCAATTCCATTCCTTACACTTTTAACTACTTCATCGTATGTCTTACAAACTTTTATTTTGTCTGAGAAATCTTTTGCAGCTCTGTGTTCTGCTGAATTATATACTACTGAAATCGTTTTATTGTTAATAGAAGGTACGCTTAGCATTGAATTTGTTAACAAACCTGTTGTTAAAGTAAACATTGCTATTCCTATGACACTATAAAATATTGTAAAGACTTTACCGATAAAATGTTTCGGCACAACATCCCCGTATCCCACAGTCATCAGGGTAACAACACCCCACCATGTACCCATAGCGAAACCATGAAAATTATTTTTGTTTGGTTGCTTATGAAAAAGCACATCAATAAACCATATTAAGATTCCCGAAATAAATGCTAACACAAGACAGTACGTTAAACAGACATGTGCTGCTTTTGTTCCATTCAATAGTTTCATAGGGACTGTTACCTCGCTGCTTAACATTAAAATAGCCATTGTCTGACTCGTTGTAATTGGGTATTCAAATGTTTTCCCGCTGAACTTATGAATTGGTTTTGAGGAATTACTCTCTTTGATAGCTTTGTAATATGGTCCCCAAAAATTTATGGTAGTGCCCTCAGGAGGTGCGAGTGAAAAAGGCTGCAAATCTTTTACACTTTCACTAATATTTCTATAAATGGTAACAGTACCGGTAGAACATATTCGATTATACTTGGTGAAGACATCTACTGCTGTTCCTCTGAGTTTATCACCGTCTTTAAATATATAAGGTGCTAACGGCGAATAAAACACTGAGACTATGTCTTCACACTGTACATTTAAAAACAATTTTAAAAACAAAACTTCATAAAACACAATCATTTTTATTATAATTTTAACCGCTAGTTATCTTCACAAAAACAAAAAAGAAGTAAAAATCAACGTGCTATTTGAATTACGAATTGAGATTTCAAAATTAAAGTATTCAATTTCAGTTCAATAATTTATTTTTTTCTTTCATTTATGTAATATTTGTATTTATTTCATTTTGCTTTTTATTTTAAAACTATAGCCTATACTAATGTATTCATATTAATCATTTGCGAATAAATGGCAGATGAAGGCTTGGAAGGCTTGGAAGCCTTCATGTGCGAAGTATAAAAAGTTTTTATTGTTGTATTTTGCTACTTTAGTGTGGTAATTTTCACTGTATTTGCGTTTTAGTGCAGTTCCAAATGCGGGAGTATTTAATACCGTAGGCTTTCTATGGGGATGATGAGGTTATTTTATTTTCTAAATGAATTTTACGGGGAATTCAAAAAGCTTTAACGGACTTTTCAAGTCATTTTAGGATGTCTTCATCGAAAGACAGTGAAATTATGAAACTCAGTGAATTTATACGATTAATACCTAATCATATATGTAAAGTATTTCTAAGTCAGACAAACAAAAACAAAGCATTTGCAAAGTCAAAATCTTATCCGAGAAGTTTTTGGTATTTTTTCCAGGAGTAAAAATTATTTCAGCGATATTAATATTTATTAAACATATAATAAATAATAAATAGAGATATAGTAACAATATAATGAATCTTATAATTTCGTACTGGTAATAATTAAGAAAAACATAAGTAAAAAAAACTATGAAAAATGTTTTTATTAAGAATGCGCTAAAAATAAACCAATCATATCTGCACCATGAAAATATAATATAAAATATAATATGATATAATTATAAGAAGATTCTCCTACAATTAGATTCACATCCGAGAGTAATCAATAAATCATTATGCTTCCTTCATTGAAACTGTTTATCTCATTCCCATGGCAACGATGATTTTAAGCGTTTATGGTCCACTAACTTCATACAGATAAATGAAGAACAAACATATTCAAAGAAAAGGACCCCAACAGTGGGGTGGTGTAATATAAAAAAATAAGAGACAATAACTTATTTAATCAACAAAACCAAGCTAAAAATCCTTAACCTTATTTAACAGAGCAGCAATCATAATAAAAATCTCTGATTATCTACTGTAAAAAAATATATTCTCATATAACCCAGATAAATGTTACATGTTGCATGTAACTAAAAACTAAATACAAAATGTGAAAGTTATGGTCTACAATAATCATAAAACTTTTGGTCAAACAAAGAGAAGCTGGAAAAATGCAATAAATGTATCTATCAACCTCCCTAATAGCTTGTAATGAAAAGTTGTACATCAATTTTTTTTAATCGAAGAAAAAAATACTTCCTGGACAGAGAATTTTTACACATAAGCAATTTGCCAGGAGTTTTTTTTAGTGCGTGTAATGACTAAATTAGTTCAAACTAACATATTTTGCTCCAAAAATTCAATTGTGAACAGCTTATATAAAATATTAGAAAGAGAGACAAACAAGAATGATAAACATACGTACTGGCTTTCTTAAGAGACAAAAAAAAAGATGATAAACACACATACTAATCATTTTTTAGCATAGACACATAATAAACATTTAATTTCAAGACCAGAATTCTAAGCGAAGATTTCCACCATTAACAGAACGAGTTCGGACATTTTTAGTTGAAAACTCTCGATTTCGAAGAACTAGCATTACTGCCAAAACATTAAGTCGATTTTAACTCGTAACTCGTCTTGTGTATTGTTTAAGACGACGCAATATTGATACAGCTCTTTCACACTCACACGATATAGAAGGAAGAAAACCAAGTAAGACCAACGGTAATATTAGGGTACAAAGAAGGATTGATATTTTTGAGATGTTCCAGTGTTTGTTTGAGCGTTACATTCAAAAGCCTCGACACACGTAATATCAGTTTCATATTAAGCGAGAACTCTTTTAATTTCGCTTTCCAATCAACTTTGTTAGATACTGCAGAAACCAAGAGCTCTGATATCAAAAAACGAGTTAAGTGCATCAAAAGAATCTTCTGAAAAACGGTCATCAAGCTTTAAAATCATGTGGTCAAGCAAAGGGATAGAAATCGATAAATAAATTTTGCTTCAAAGTTATCAATGCTCTTTTGTCACTTACAAATTCTTGGTAACTCTTCCTTTACATTTAATTTTTGAGCAAGACTTAACGCTTCACTGTACCAATAGCTGTGTGATTTTTAGATGTCATCACGTAATACCTGATGCTGCGATTGAAGGGTCTTAATGTGTTCATAAGTTTTTTCTTTTACTAAATCAGACTTTAGTTCAACTGTAAAACTCACAGTTTAAGTTAAAATAAAACGAGTAATAACCAAATCTACAATAAAATCAAACTTTTACACAATTTCAGAAAACAGGATGACTTTGATGTCATTTCATTATTCCAATTTTTATCAGCATTATCTACAATCTCAGTAAATGTAGCAACAAGAGCAGGCAACATATCTTCAAAAACAACTTGGATTCTGTTAAACCTAGATTCTACCCATCGAGTACGACAAACGTTAAGAAGCTTCTGCTTTTGTTACTCCAGGGCAATAAATACAAACCTTTTTTTGAAACAAATCGTTAGGCTTCGGTGAAAAATCACAAAGTGTAAAGATAGCGGTAACTTGACATTTCGCACACTTTGAACTTCACATCAACTAGTCATAACAAGATTGAGCAGGTGAGAGTTGCAACGAATGTCAACACATTTAATATTTATTTTTGTTATTCTTGAAGATGCACCTTTCATTTTCCTGACATTGCCAATGTCAAGTTCCACTAAATTTAAAGTAGAAATGATTTTCTTTAGAAATATCTTCGCCCCTTGTACCACTGTCACACTCAGCAAAGCTAATAAACACTTCACGGATATTTAATGAGCTTTCGATGAAACGTAAAATTATAGGAAATTGTTCTAAATTAGAGAAATCAACAGCTTCATCTGCAATAATTGAAAAAAATTTGGAGTATTTACTGTCGGTAAACAAATTATTCCAAATCTCTACACCGCAATATTCAATTAGTCTATTTTCAACAGTTTTTGAGTCATATCAAGCATTTTGTATGGAAGCCGACATGTGTTTGAGAAAATCTGGATCAAATCGTGAAACGAGACGAATCAGTTCTTTAAAACTTCCTATGTTGGTTCCATTTGTGTTTTGTAAATTAGATATGAAAACGCAATCATCACGATGTTCGCAATATCGACCACAAAATTTAACAATTTCAAAGAAACAAGCCAAACTTTTTTTACTAAATGATTTCTCAGAACAAAGAGTGCTCACTTTAATTGCGAGTGGTAGAACGATTATATTTTTAAAATCCATAAGTGCAAGAATACTTCGCTGATGAATGCCATCCTTTTTGTTAAAGTGAAATTTGAATTTATTAAATGCATTCGGCCAATAAACTAAAGGTTCTGCGATTAACACTTTAGCAGTTGACGATTTAAAAGAATTGCAAGAAAATAATAAACAACTTAAACAAAATTGGACCATTTAAATACCCAGAATAAACCAACCAATTAAATTTTTATAACCAAGAGATTTGAAAACAACGTTTTATCAACCCAAACTGTGTGTAAAGAATGTTATGGTATTATTTGGTTCCCAAACATATTTATAAAAAGTATTTTCAACTTCATTGCTGAGCTTTTTAACAACAGTAGCATTTTCTTAAAGAAATAGACCAGCATCATTGATACTAGCATTCATTCGCATTTTACATGGAGTCAAAAATATACAACATACAATCAGCGATTCAGGTGAAGGGAAGTTTGACAAAACTATGTCTGGTTTTGAAACAGAATTTAAAAATGAAAGTTTTGATCCTTTTTCGACAAAACTGACTGGATTTGACTTAAAAGCAAGTAAAGTGGTCGAGAAATATGATACTTGAGGTCCAGAATCTTACATCGCTATAATTAAAAACAAATTTTTAAAGTCAAACAATAATTTCCTTTACCAAGATCAAAAAAAAAATAGTGAATTAGTCGTTTGATTATGGACAAATATATTTGTGAAATTTTTTTACAGTTTCGCTTCACTAAATATTATTATGGTTAGCAACGGCTTACAATTAAATTATATAGGTAAAAATTATACCTTAATATACCAAAGTTCAGCCAGACTTATTTTTTTGTTATTAAAAGGTATTCAAAATTATTTTCAGTATAAGGTAAGTTAGAAAAATTATTTTATTTTGGTGGCTTGTTGAAGCTCAAGCAAGCAAGCATTGTTCTTATTATTTTTGATATTGCTGTTGCACTCTTATATGTTGAGGATATAACGCTATCTATTGAACTAGAATAAAAAAAAAAAAAACATGTAAAGAAATAGAGCGGCTTCGCAATATATCCCATAGGCTTTCGATGGGCATGGTGAGATTATTACATATTCTAGAAAAGAATTTCATGGGGAATTCAAAAAGCTTTGGCAGAAAATTTGAAAATTTCTGGAAATCAAACTTTAGGCGCCATTTTCGAATGACGTCATCGAATGCTATTGAAAGTATTAAACTAATTGAATTTATACCATTAATACTTTATTGAAAAGGTAAAATTACACTGATCATGACTTATGTCAAGCTGAATATGTGTTAGGAACTGGTTCTTAAGTTATTACGACAGTCATTCAAAAGTCAAGTGGTACATAGTTTGGTAGGAAAAATACTTTTCTCCTTCAAAATACACGATTAATACCTCAATTTCTTTCTGGATTTATTAAGATATATTGATGGAGAGTTTATGCAAGACACTTATTTTTCTTCTTCTTCTTCGTATGGACAACCACAGAGTGCAGTACATTCAAGTTTTGCGTGGCGACATGTTCATCGACCTCCGCTAAATTTCGGCGATTTACAGTTGCATCTAACTAGATTATAATAACATCTGGTGGAGAACGTAATGTTGTTGTGCATTCGAGCTACTTTTTGTTTTTCAATAACCAAACAATAATCCTTCGGATTTGGTATACATGGTTTATATCTTGGTTTTATACAAGGCACTGGTAATTACAACGAATTATTGCCTGAATCAGCGCTGCTCGTGTAGGTGGAAGATTTTCAGAATAGGGTCTTCTTGAAGATTGACCATCTGAATTCTGACAACTTCTTTATTGTGCACGTGAGTCATATAATATGCACATGTGTCGCTTTATTATAATTAAAATGATTTCTTCTAGTTTCAATCCCATACCTAGATTCTGAAATGCCAAAACTATATTGTCATCGCATAACATAAAAGCATTCCACCATTTGTGTTTTCCCTTCTTACGGGAAGAACCTGTTTAATCTGCGCCTGAGAGTCCATGACAGGCTGGTAATGCAGCAGTGCGTTTAGCTCTGATAATTTCATAAAAAGCATGAATATTCCACGTATGATATTTGGAAATAAATCTCATAGACTGTGGTAAAATCTAGCATCTACGAATCGACAATACATGGACGTCGTTATCTGGTGAAATTATATCAAAATGTGTTGCACCTGATTTCGTAACGCCCAATGCATAAAGAAGAAGTTTCGTGTCTGCTTCATCTTGATACTTTATAATTTATCCACATTCTTAAAATTTAATGGTTTTACTTTAAATGCAATCAACTTTGATGGCGTCAAAATAAAAATGGCGGTAATCCACTATTTCTGGACTTAGAACCAAAATTTCTATGGTTGTGTTCAACAAATTATTTTGCAATACCTTATGAACCAAACTAACGCGGTACATTAATTAACGCGATTTGGAGAATTTCGTGTTAGCAACTTTGTTTCATAAAGCTTCATCAAAAAAAAAAAAAACTTGCATTTTCCACACTGTCCCAGTGGCAGTGATAGTTGGTGTAAGTTCAACATCGATAAAGAAAATAACACAAACACCTACAAACCGGGTCTAGGTCTTCCTATTGACATTGGTTGTAAAGTTAGACCCATTTTTGAGCAACTGAGCAGAGAATCAGAGCTGAAAAAGTGTTTACACGGGAAAACACAGAATGCAAGAGTCGTTTAATGCTAAGATTAGGGAACGACTACCAAAAAACATGTATGTCTCGCTTGATACCTTGCAGTTTGGTATGTATGTTGCTGTAGCTAATTTTAATATTGGTATGAAAGCCACAGTATTAATATTTGAGAAATTAGATATGTTACCAGGTGCTTTTATGCTTACAGGTTGTAATGCTATTAATGATAAACGTATAAATTTATCAAACTATAGAATGAACCAAAACAATAAATTAAGACGACAGCTACTTCGGGCGAAGAACTTAAACAAAAAATGACTAAGTGGTGGAAAAATTTGGTAAAACATATGAAGCAGGAGGATTTAGTTGGCATATTTTAAATTTAAAGTAGTTTTTAATTGTTTTTATGCAAGATTTCTTGTTATGTTTATCTAAAAAAATTAGATTTTTGCTTTTTTCTCAGTTTGGAGTTTTTTAGACGCCGGCCAACATAGTTCACAAACCTTTTAAGATTTATTTCTGAAATTTTCAGGGAACGTTTAAATTATCATTTAGAGTGTTTTAAGCTGACCAAAATTTTTTCCTTTTTTTTTTGCTATGCATTTATAGACCGCGTGCTTTTGAACGTTGAGCTTTGACCTCCGCATACTCGACTTAATGATTGCTTGTAAAAAACCTGGTCAACTTAAAACACTCCGCTGCCCTTCCAGAGATGATTGACCCAGTTTCTGCAATATTGGCCGGTATAAAGTCGGTTTTTGCAGCCGGTTATTTTTTTTTTTAAAGAATATAATTTTGATTAATTTTTTATTATATGCTACTGATCTGACAATATTTTGTTTCCTAGGAATGAAAAATAAAAATAGAGGGGCTTTCTCCCTTAAGTAATATGATGCTGTCATACAATGAAGAAATAAACCGAAACTGTACACAAATGTTTCACGATTCTTTAACAAATACCTCTATTACAACGTATTATTTTACTAATTAAAGATGGCTGGTAAAATATTAAATTCATGTCATAAAAAGATGTTATGTTAGTCAGTTTATCGTAACAAAAAGATTTAGAATATTTGCCGGATTTTTCCTGCTTTCCGTGAAAAAGAAGTCATCAACTGACAATTTTTTCTTTCCTTTCGTAGATTTGACGATTTCTACCATTTTATGAAGTGTAAAAAAGAAATATATATATCGTATTGAAGAATGATTTCAAAGCTAAAATAACATCCAATTCAACTATTCTAAAAGATTAACTAAAAACTAAGCGTATAGCTGCACGCTTTCTTTATAAGAACAAGTGAATGAAACCGGATGTGCTTATGAATTTTTTGATTTTAGACTCAGATGTTCTTAAGAAATTCTTATGATTTCAGTAAGCTTGTATGTGAGAGAATATCGGGCATGGTTTCGAATATGAGCACAAAAGAGTGCCTAGACAAGATAAATAGTAGGATTTTGGTTTTATACCAAATCAAGACTAAGTTGTAATAAGCCGTAAGAAAATTTTGAGTCTAAAAAAAAATCTTTTAAGCACAATTATCACTTTTAGAGCATGTGCCCCTCGCACATTTTTCTGAATACAAAAAAATTTTTTTTTGTGAGGCTAAATTTATTTCCGGGTTTTTAAAATTATGACATATTAAAGATTTCAAATTAAACTACAAAATTAAATCTTTACAATGATACAATGATGAAAAAATTTGATGATATTGCTGTAACCATATAAAACTTTACCCGATGATACCCTTTTACCAATGGTAAAAGTCAGATCGCTAGTTTTAATTTAAGTATTGATTACACCGCATTAGTAAGTTTCACGGAAACTAGAACTAATCAAGTCACGTGAGGGTATATTTAATCCATACGAAATTGGCTAAAACGTAGTTGACTTTTACACTAAATAATCTGATTTATGTTTCTTTCTTACCCTTTTTGGGTCATATTCGGAAACTATACAAAGTGCGCGTGAAGTAAAATGTGAAGTAAATGTGCAAAATCGCATGAAGAAATCGTACGTGATGTTGTCGGAAATAAATGTTTATATCGAGGACGAGATAACAACGATAGTTATATAATTGGTAATATATTGTTGTATTCCATTCTTACAAAATTTACAAAGAATAATTATTTGATAAATATAGCCAGATTTGCTAATTACTTGCTTATTTACAAACCAAATTAACAAACCGCAGATTTTCTCAGCCTTACTTTAAAAAACCTTTCTCTACATCTTCCCCTGATGAGGTATTTATTCAGATATTGTTATCAAGTGAGTGGATGTGTATATTTAATGTGGGGAACCAACAAATTTCCAAGGCAATACTTCCAGAAGGGCACACGAGTTTTGGAGTATTTAAAACGCCTATTTGCGCCTACGAAATTCGTTCAACCAAACAACCCGACCAGATTGAACTAGTGTTGTGTACGTAACGAGTTTTGCTCAGAAACTCGAGAGATAACATGGAAAACAAATTTACGTGAGGGGTGAGAGTCAAACTCGTAACCTTTCGATCCATAGTTCGACGCCTTGCCAACTGAGCTATTACATGACTTTGAACAAAAATCAAGTTTTGAAAAAAGTTCCGAAAATTACAGATTAGAGGACGGTGACCAAATTATCTAGCAAAAGTCTTATAGCTAAAGTTTGAGCGAACATAGGAACGATTGAAATTATTGTAATTAAAAAAAAAAAAAACAAGATTTTTAAAGTTTACATAATACCGGCCGTTTCGTACAAATTCAATTGCCTAACCAAATACTAGTCAAGTACAGTCACAAATTAAGCAAGTAAAATATCAAAAACCATTTAAATATTATAAGTTCTAAAATGACATAAATTCAAAACACATTTTCTAAAAAATAAAAAGCGAAATCACTCCGATAAAATTTCGTAGAACCTCCATTCAACTTATGTTATTTTTGCGAATAGATGGATAAATTTGCATAACTGCATGGATATTATTTTTTAAAGTAGCAAACAACATCTTTGTGTAGAACAATGGAAATGAAATGCTTTTAATCATTTAACACGTTTATAAAAAAATATTAAAAACGCTATAATATGAATTGATTTTTGCGGATTTACTTTCTCATATCCAGCCAAAACTCGCATTTGAAAATTTAAATTAATTTAATAATGCCTACAAAAGTATTTTTGCCCGACCAACTACAAGTTGTACAGGTATTGTTAATTGAACGGTATGTTCGTTGGATTGGGTCGGCTTAGCCGATCCATCATCGGATTTCATTAATAACGGAGCAGTAATCATGTTGTACTCATACGATAAGTCGAAAAATACCTGAAATTAAAAAGTGTGCGTTATTATCACATAAAAAATAACGGCAAATTAATTCACAGCATATATCTTAATATACGATAGAATATTATCAGAAACAGTTAATTCAAAATTATTAGATAATTGAAACCTTACACAAAATTTTTGCAAAGTAGTAAGTTTTTTAAAAAAACTGAAAAACATCTTTTGATAAAACATATAGATGAAAAAGAAAAATTTTCTGAGGCAAGAGGTTGGTTAAAGAATAAAAACAGTTTCGAATTGCAATAAGATGGCAAAAGATGGTAAAAATTTCGAGTTTAACATGGTTTCACACAGAAAGGGTTACAATTGTTTTTGTGCAGTTCCAAAAAGTTTTTAAACACATAGAGTAAAGTATTCATTTAAATTCATTTTCAATACTGAAAGATAGATGGATGTAATTAATCGTTTAACAATCAAACACAATAAATTTGGATTCCTTGCCAATTAATTTCCATTTGCCAATTTCCAATTAATTTCCGATTTTATGATTGAATGTTGTTTCGGCAAACTGATTTTTGAACAGAATTTTTGGACAGAAAAGATAATTTTTTCTTCTTTTATAAAGATAAAATGAAATTGATGAGGTTGATGAAAACCACAGAATTTCATGGATTTAACTACATTGCATGCATCTTCCCAATATTGAAACGCTATAATTAAGGTTTTATTTGAGCCCAACTTTAATTAAGCTTATGGAGATATTGAGGGGGCTTATGGAGATATTGAGGGGCCTTATGGAGACACTGATGGGGCTTATGGAGATATTGAGGGGGCTTATGGAGATATTGAGACACTGGTTAAATATGTGATATAGGACATCAAATTAAACACTGGAAAGAAAGGTTATGGTAGGTTAATTTTTTTAATGCGATATACCATAAGAGAATAAAATACAGATCGAGACACTTTCTTTGGTCTTGGCGGTTCACAAATAAAGACGCTGGTTGAACACAGAATATAACATCAAATAAGATCCTGTAAAGAGAGGTTTATAGTAAGTAAATTTGCAATTTACTTAAAGAGAAATAAATTAAGATTCTTTTTGCTTTTTCAAAAACTAATATGTGACGTAAAATGTTAATCTGAACAAGATTTGATATACAGAAAAGTCACCAAGAATACGCCTTTTCAAACAATGGACAGATAGAAAATAAAAAAAAGGTTAATAACCAATTATTAATATTAAACTTTCAAAGCAAACAATGAAGAAAATGGTTTCCATAAAATTAGAATGTAAAATATAAATTTGAATTCAGTTCTCTTTAATAATTGAAAACAGGTGTTTAAATTAATGTTACCCTTGCATCTGCAAAATATTTCATGACAGCTGTTTTTGAAGGGGTAGATTCAGTGATAGTGATAGGCACCATCAAGCCTGATATCATCAGCAACTTTGATAGTTAGGGGTGCAAGAATAATTCTTAAAGGAATGGTTTTTGAGAACTTTGATGAGAAGAGGCCAATAAAATTTCTTCCAGTGTCAATGGCCAAAAGTCAAAAAATTATCTGCCAAGCAAATCAATTCCATTTCACAATTATATTGTCTGATAATGAATGTATCTTGGACATTGCACATTCTTTTCTTTTTAAACCAAAATTTGACACAGCCAAGAGGATCCTCAACAAATGAGTTACTGTCAACCGAAACAACATCTTTGTTCCATAGGCAATTTCAATTTTATCACAAGACTTTTGGTCATCAGCGCCTCTATCAGAATTCTTTACATAATTTGTGGGGATAATTAGACAGCATTCAAAGCCACAATTTATCCAAACTCAGTTGCAAGGCTCAATCTTTTGTAAAAAAATCAAATCAAGAAAAAATCTTATTGGATTTGAATACAAGCAGCAATTAAAAGATATTTGGACAAAACAACATTTTACGAAAAACTGATTTACAGATGAATTTAAATCTATAGTTATTTTTGATATAATATTTATTTATTTTCAATACTGTTATTTTCAATCCCTTGTCGCCAGTGACATCTGTCATACTATTTTCAATTCACTGTTGTGAATGACATCTGTCATACTATATTCAATCCCCTGTTGTGAGTCAAATCTGACAAAATATTTTCCTGACACAAAACGTATGCCAAACCAACATTATTGAAAGAATTACAGAAAAAGATAATAATAACAGCTGAAATAAAAAAAAAAATAAAAAATACTCACTATTACATTGCCAGTTTCAACAAGAGGTTTCACTTTTGCATATATCGATACTTTATTAGCCAAACGTGAAAATACGACCCTGAAAATAAACAATCAATTAATATCCATTTAATTGTTATATATTTACGCTTTCATAAACAGTTTGCGTTGAGTTTTTTACACAGCTGCAACTAAATCAAGTCCCTAAGTTATCTATAAAAAAACAGAATTAGTTTAATTTATTCATTACTTCATCAGCAATACATCAATAATTTTTGGACTTAAAACCATATACTGTGTATACTTTAAAAAAACAATATCAAGGTTAAATTTTAAACTAATAAAAATTTCATTATATCATTTTTTTATAGGAGTTAAAACTTAACTAAGCCATGAAACACAAGACTCTCAAACTGATATAACGATAAAAGTTGAAAAAATTTTGACGCTTTCCCAGAGTCAAAAGAATTTTAACTCACTTTGTGGAACTTACTTTCAGAGATTCTGCGCTACTATCGTATTTTTCCACATATTCCAGAGTACTATGTCATAGAATTTGACATAATGAAAAAATATCTGAGGGGATGATTTTTCTCAAACTAATGTTTTCTGAACTACAGATTTGTTACTTATTCCAGGGTGCATAAAATAGAAGGTGTTAGATGGTGTGTGTTTGTCCTCACCATTGTTCCGAAGTTGTTATATTTTTCATAAACAGAAAAAAAAAAAGCTATTCGTGTAGCATTTAGTAACTAACGAATCTTTAAAAAAAAGCTCAAATTAACAAATATATATATATAGTATACTTTAATCTCATTAGCCTGGCTATTTATAAAATGGTAAAGCACCTTATTGCTATGTTTTAATGCAAAACAACAATATTACGGTAATTAGATACTATTTAAATAAACTCACTGTGGATCATCATCAAATACTTCAGTTGTGGATGTTCCAATGCCATCAAACTCCACAGTTGCATCCTTAGCTGTTATCGGAAGCTTTACTGACGGCAAGCTAATCTGATTATAAAAAATAAATTTCATGTTTCTCAATTTTCAAAGTAGTTGATAAATTTAATACAATAAACTCTAAAAAACTAATGTAAATCTTGGAAAAAAAAAATTTATAACATCAGGGTCAGAATTTAAGGTAACCATAGAAAATATTGTTTATCAAAGTTTTTCAGATTAAGACAGAAAGTTACATGATTTCTTCAGAAAAAAGTGGTTTAAAGGTATATGAAAATATGTTTCTCTGAATAAATTCATTTGCATTTAGACTTAACCATCCATATAAATTTTTAAAAAGGATTAATAGAATGGATTCAAAAATAGGATACTAAACATTTAGAATGAATTCATGAGAGAAAAATAATACGTGGTCATCAAAAGAATAGATAAATAAAAATTTATTCCACACTCCAAAGTTGATTGCTCACATAAAATTTACTCCAGCTTATTTTAATTGAAAATGATAATATTTTTCAAGAATTTTTCTCAAAACTGTGATATAAGAAAGGCTGTCACTTACAATTTTCCTGAAAAAGAAAATATTCTAAGAATTATCCAAGTCACTTTATAAGTTTTCAAATCAGTGGTCTTACTTTCCCAGTTCCTTCTTTTGTAGTTTGAGCAAATGAGACAGTCATAATTGTATCAAGGGGATTAGTTATTGAGATAATGACTTCAGACTCCTAAAAAGAACGGAAACATTTTTTAACAAAGACCTTAGTGACTAAGAACAGATGGTTGGAAAAAATCAAATTTCCAATATTAGTGATAGTTACCATCACATTTTTAAAAACCATTTATTTAAAAAGATTTCCTGAAAATAAAATATCCTGAAAATATCTCGTTTTCAGACAGGTTTGGCTAGTTTTGCATTTTTTCCCTCCTAGGATAAACAAATTTTTTTTCTTTTAAAATAGATGAAAAGTCAAATGCGTAATAAATAATACAATCTTTTCTTTAGAAATATCAACGTTATCGTTATCGAGAATTTTTGGGCGTGAAAACATTTTCACAAATGTTTGATGCCAAAGTGCAAATAGAAAAAAAAATTAAGTTTACCATTAAATACAGAATCAAAAATATCAAGGTTTTTAATTATTAAGGATACGCAATGGTCAGGTATAACTTCATATATTTTCAACACCTATTGTTATACTTGCCAATCAAACTAAAATTTGGAAAAAATCGAACAAAATTTCAGACTAAATTAGACATGGAGTTTAGAACCAAAAAAAATTTAATAACAATTCATGAGCCGAAGCAAGAACAAATATATAATACTTTTTTAAAAATCAAACAGAAGATTTTCGAACAAACATTTTTTGGACTAGAGTTGATAAATTATTAATCTTGGCCTAAAAAATTTTTTAAAACATTAAGGCCGCCTCTATTTTATATTTAATTCATGGTCACTTTGACTCTCAATATGTAAATGTGGCATGCAGTAATTATTAACTATTTATTTTTTTTCTAAACTATATTTTTCAAAAAAAAAAACAAAAATTTAATGATTTAGGCTCTGAAATTTTATGGATAAAGAGACTATTGATTGTTTTATAAAATGTTGTATTCATTACGAGTTGAAATTCGGCATTTAAAAAGCAACAAGTGCTTGTTAAAGCTTTTATTTTTAATGCATATTTATAAAATAAACTAAAAATCATAATAAATATTTCCATTTTGTTTTCACAATTACAAAGTACCAAGAGAAATTTACACAATATGGAACGTTCGCATTGATTCTTTCTAGGGAACGTCCAATAATTTAAAATTTATAAAAAAAAAAGCTATATTTTTGCAAATATTTACAAAAAAAATTAATAACCGCTAGTTAAAATTAGTTTATAATAATATAGTATTATAATTGTTTAATAATTTGATTCATAGTTTGTTTTGAAATCGAGACTTCTAAAGATATTTAAAGAAAAAAAATTGGCAATGGAAGAATGGTGGATGGAAATAATTATTTTTTTCAAAACAAAATGCACGCGGGCAACCATGAACTAAACATTAAAAAGAATGGGCAAGGGGCAACTAAAATGACATATTAATTGAAAGAAATTTTCTCAAACTTACAGCAGAATCAGAACATATACATGAAAAAAAAATCAACAAATAATTATAAATCAATTTTTTCCAACAATATATAAAATTTCAAAAGAATCAGAACAAAACTGAAAAAGGACTATTGCGAACCAAAGTTAATATGTTTTATATTTCAAGAAAAAAAACTGATTTTTTAGATCAAAATTTGATAGTTTCAGTGCTAGAGGTCTAGGTCCAAGATTTTTGGCAGGTGTCATCAGAGTAAAAAGAGCTCATCTAAGGTACTTAAAACCTATGCAAAGCTTCCCAAAAAGTTAATGAACAGATTACAGGAATATTTGAAAATTTTTTTTATGCTTAAAATGACAATACTTAGGAAACTTTCAAAACCAATAAAGAATGGATATTTTAAAAAAATACAAAATTTTCACCTTCCTTAAATTACTGATCTCATACTTTTGTTCAAAATGATATAAACAAATTAATGAGTGGTTAAGCAAACAAATTTTGGACAAATGGACAAATTGGCAAATATGGGCAAAATATAGACCTCAGCATTGGTAGGAATAAAAAAAATAGCGGTTGACATAACTGCAGCATAAATCATTCCAGATTACTGTTTACAAAAAATGAAATCAGTTTTCTC
The DNA here is from genome assembly GCA_035046665.1 of Euphysa ruthae. Classification (NCBI taxonomy): domain Eukaryota; kingdom Metazoa; phylum Cnidaria; class Hydrozoa; order Anthoathecata; family Corymorphidae; genus Euphysa; species Euphysa ruthae. The sequence goes on along the minus strand of JAUZNK010013214.1, from coordinate 5,485 downwards.
ATAGCTAAATTGATTTCAAAAAAATTACTTTTTTTTTTTTACATACAAAAACCTTAATTATAAATAATCATTATGTAAAGGGGGTAGAAGAGATTTTACAGATTAATTTTGAATCAATTAAAGGATTATATTTCAATCTTAAAGTAAAATAATGTTTGATGACTTGATTATGAATATCTAAGTAAACCTAATCAGTTTTATTACTACTAGATAAACTATATTTGCAGCTTAGAATGGCTTTTTGTGATAGCCTCTACTGATATTTAAAAACATGATTCCAAGATTTGTCATAATTAACTGACAGCAACAAAGGTATCCTGATGTGCAGAACTTTGGTTCAGACTTTTTTTTACATAAATATATTCATTTCAACACAGCAATTAGGCTTAAAAACACATAAGCACAGTCAAGTATGAATTTCTAGCTAAATTTGGCTTAAATTCACAGTTACATCACATTATTATAACAGTTAAAAAGAAAATTAAGATGGACAGAAGGCCATTTGAATAGAATGACGTTCTTTATAAGGAAATGGCCATATTCGGACCCATTACCAAAATCAAGAGCTCTTGACATGCCGTAAATTCATGAAAATTTTCAAACATTTAGAATTTATAGGAGTTTGTAAACTACACTGGCATTCAAAATATTATAGGTACAAAAAGGCTGTATTTAAGTTCATAGCGAAAATTTCAACAGATGGTTGTATGGTCTGACGGTACCCTCTATCTTTAAGCAAAAATTGATGAAAACCATTTGTTTACTAATAAAACCAATCTTTTTTAGGAAAATCTAATAAAGAGCTACTGAGAAAAAGATATAGACAAGCGGGATGGCAAAAGAGCAACTTTATTAAGGTCTAAAAAGTAATCAATATAGAACTAAAAACAAGCACAAGATTTTTCATTCTATTGTATAACATACATAAATATAAAATTAAGGCTCAAACCTCAAAAATTTGACATATAATTTGAACGCTTTTACGATGAATATTTCGATATTTATTAGTTACTTCATATTTCGGTTTCAAAACAAAATATTTGTACCTCATCTTTGAACAAATCCACTTGTTTATGCAGCTGCAACATAGGACAATACTGACTAAATATAATTTGTAAATTAAATAGCTGTTCTGTAATCTCAAAATAAATTTTTTTTTTTTAAATTAACAGAAATAAACTGCTATGCTTAAAAAAAAACAACTTTGTGGATCAAAGTTTGTTAACTTTGATAGTTAGTAGTCATTTAGCAGTACAATTTGTGTGAAATTTGATAAATAACTTTCTGAAATGTTAAAACAGAAAATGTTAAAACGAAAACATAAAATCAAAAAGAGAGGTGAATTAGATTCTTTTTCATTTTAGGAAAGGGTTAATCATGACATTTCAAACATTTTTAGAACAATAAAAATGTATCCAAAAATGTTGACATTTGGCCAAATCTACGGATAGCAGCTCCTTCCAAAAAGTTTTTAATTATCGCTGCAGATATTTCTAAATGACCAGAAACATAATTTCTTATATAATATAAAAACTTAACACAATCTTTTTAGAAATATCACATAAATTTGATTTGTGAGGAAATTCAGACATGCTTGCCTAACTCTAAAAGATTGCCCTTATATCAACATCAAAAAAAATAATCAAAGAGGGAATTGTTGATATTTAAACTTATTTGCACATGCCTACCAAGCCCAAAAGACACTTTCCAAAATGCCAATATTTTTGAGAAAGCTGGAAAAACATTATTTTTGGCTTATAATTAGAATCCTCGCTCTCAAAAAAGAATTTGCTGCAGGTACAAAGGTGTGATTTGAAATTTTTTTTGTTGTTATAACTTGGCAAATAATCATCAAATTAAGAAACGAAGGAAATGTTTGATAAAGACTAATATTATCATTACCGCGGGATTTCAATAGCGGATGTGTTTATTATAAAAACAATTACGCCTGAAAATTTTAAGTTTTTTCATATCAAGATTCTAAATTTTCTGGTATCAACTTGTCTTAACCTCATTCTGCCACCTTACACACATGTAGGTTGCATTTCTGACAAAAACTGTTTGAATTGGGGAGTTTGTTTTTGGCAACTTTCATTGAGTTGCATATGTTTGATCAAATATTTTGGGTAATTGTGGGTTCCAGTAACATAGTGATTGGTGGGTTTACCAACTGGATTTTAGGTACAGCTAAGGGCACACATTCGTACTGAACTTTTCATGCTTGTCATTAATTGACTGATAAGAATAATGATACACATAATTAATGATATGAATATTAATACAAATAAATAATTCCCTATTGGCTGATAAAAATTATAATGCACATAGCTACTTCCTTATTGGCTGATAAGAATTATAATACACATAGCTACTTCCTCATTGGCTGATAGGAATTTTAATAAACATAACTACTTCCTTATTGACATATAATAATATTAATACACATAAATGCTTTCTTATTGGCTGATAAGAAAATTAATAAACCTAACTAATTTCTAATTGACTGATAAGATCATTATATACACATGACTACATCCTTATTCGCTGATAACAAATTAATGCAGGTTTATTGCAGAAAACTTTGTAACAAAATTTGTGCCCAGTGCAAAAACAATAATTTTGAATAAAAATTAAGTGCTTCGCATGTTTCTTCCTATTTTCACCTTACGTCATACCAAAATTGTTATTTTGGTGAGTTGTGAATCATTGGAAATATTTTTTATAATTGAAAAAAAATTTTTTTTTGGATAAAGTACTAAAGACAGAATAATCAATGGCATTGACTATCATATAGAAATGTCAAAATATAAAAAAAAAAAAAAAAATGAAAAGACTAAGTCTAAAGAATAAAAAGTTCAACCTTGTTTCTTCTCATGATTTTGTTAAATTGTATAAATAATCAAGATTTTTTCATAGGAAGCTTAACTAGCATAGCGCAGATCATAAAAATAAATTTCACTATATTCTGAGATAATGGTTCAAATTAAAACTGATAATAAATTTCATATAAGAATCTACGACAGTGAATTATTGTTTAGAATATTAATATAAATGCAGCTCTGATTCTGTATAAGTTATATTAGCGCAAACAGTTTATCGTACCTGATATAGTATAATTCCTTTCAGAACTCTTAATGTAATCTTAGAGCAAGCTGCTGCGTATACCAAAAAAATTGATGTTCTTTCAGCAGAAAATTGAAAACTGCTTTCTTATATCACTTAATTAAACTTAAGCTTCAAAATGCTGACAAATTGTTTGTATTGTGTTTTTTTCCCAAGTTTGTTGATATCTTCTGGCTTTACCATACCTAACACACATTGTAGTTGTCAAAATTTACCACTATAATAAAATTTACCTGTGACATCTTTAAATCTAATAGTCTTTATAAAATAACTGACATTATTATCAGTGATGCTATTATGTTTTACACCAATTTGTTACTTATTACATTTTACAATGTAGCACAATGCTGACTATCAAATATCATTTAGCAAAGCAATTTTGCTTTGCTAAACGTATAGTACTTACAGTCCACCAAGCTGAATCTTGAACTTGATAGATGATGGGTTAAACTCTGGTTTGCAAAGGTTATGCTCACATTCCTAAATGAAGAAATAATAAATATAATCATGAGTAAACTTTATTTAAAATAATGTTACTGCTTAACTGTATTAATATATGTATTTGTTTATAAAAATTTTAAGAAGTATAAAAATTATACTTGTATGAATGAGCATGTTTCTTATTTAGGATGAAACATACTGCTGTTCACACAGGCAACTGTTTACTAGTGTTAAATATCTTCCTCATAGCTCAAAACAACAATGAAGTGTTTGAGAATGATAAGAGGTGACAATATTAAATAACTTTACTTTATGCTGATGCCATGACTCTTAAATCAACATGTAAATTGTTTTAAATAAAATAATCATGTGCCACATGTGTAAAGAAAGAAAATAGTCATATTAAAATCTCAATATATTTACCTTACAACGTTGAGATCGACGAACCATCAAGTGTTTTTGTCGAGGGTATAGATCTTTAACGAAACTTGGTTGCAGACTAGGGTCATTGAGTTTTTGGTTAATACAGAGAGCTAACAATGAAAAAAAAAATGAAAATACATCAAACAAAAATAAAATAAAAAAAATAATGAAAATATTAATAAAATGATATTTTCTTACAGGATGTCAGCCCTATACTAAAGAGTGAAAAAGGTAAATAAGGTAAAAACTAAAATCTTCATTGTCATCAATTTAAGTCTCCGAAATTCAATTAAGCCAAATTAGTAGTTTTTTTAGTATCATTGGTTTATTAATATATTAATAAATATTAAATAAATATTAGTTTTTATTACAATTAGTATGATAAATAGTTATTGGATTACTAAATGTAGGAACACTGAAAAGGAAAGAAATGACGTGTAAAGAAGACTCTTCTAACCCATGCAAGTATAGCAAGCGACCTTTAAATGTGATGATGGTATAAAACTTCTTTAAACACTATTTTATCTACAAAATATGCTACAGAAAGCATATTTTCAAAAAATTTTTTTAGAGAATTCTTTTTTGTTAGTTTGCCTCTACGCAAAAATATTTTGTTGTTATATATTTTTTTTCAATCTTGTTTTTAAATATTTTCTGTGGCTGTGCTAGAGCAAGAAATTAATAATACTTAATAAGAGAAATTAATAATACTTAAGAAGGGATTAAAAACTTACATAAAAACAAAAAATATCCGTTTAAAAACTGGTCTGAATTTACTTTGGCTATTCTACTGATGCAATATTAAAGCAAAATAAATTGCAAGCATGCACCCTAGACGACACACATTTTTAGGCTGGATGAAGCCGAGGACACTTCAAACTTATGGTTTAATGCTTTCAAAATGTTTTTCAAAATGTTTAAAATCTTTTTCTTAAGAAAAGCACCCAAAGTAATAATCAAGCATTCAAATTGAGCAGTAGTCCCGAAAAAAAATTACCATTTTATTTATTTTAAATTTGGCTGCTTTTATTACGATGAATATTGTGTTTTAAACTAATTATATTATAATTTAAACTAATTGGGCCTATTACCCTGAAACAAGATTTTTCCAGGAAAACCCTAAACCTTAAATTTTTTATTTCAAAAATCAATATTCTACTGCCTAAAATAATGTTTATATTTTCCAGAGAAAAAAAAATATATATATATATACATATATATAAATTGCTATACTTATAAAACTAAGAAATTAAAGAATATTCTATATATAATATCGCATAAAACTTTATGCAACAAAATAAATACTCTAAGCTATAATCATGGCCAAGTATTTTTCGAATTATAACTTTTGGCTGAGTTACTAACCCAAAAAAATTTTGTCATCTGGTCTGTAAAATACTTTAAATAGCATAAAAGTTATGACTCAGTTTTTTTTTCTAGAGTTGTTCTGATTCATTTCTAGTCTTCTGATGATGCATAACACAATGCCTACCCACCT
>JAUZNK010013203.1:0-22953 GCA_035046665.1 Euphysa ruthae | reverse complement strand
CACAAATGGGTGCTTTAAATAGAGCCAATACCAGACCCGTGGTCCGTCTGGAAATATTTTCTATGAAAATTTGTCGGTTTACCACGTTAAACAAAATACTTACTTATCAATACCTGGTTTTGTCACATGGTTCGACTTTAGTTTCAGAGTGACATTTTCAGCATTAAACCTGGTGTCAACTATTCCTTTTGTCTTTTTAATGTGCGAGCTGTGAATATCTTCACTAAACCCAGAAAACTTAGACATTTTCACTTTAAAAATTTACCTTTTTCCTTTCTTTTGTTCGTTTAAAAAAGGATTTCAGCAGTTTCTAACATTCTTCTGCTCCAACTTTGTTTTAAAATATCATGTATGTGTTATTGAGATTTAATTAGTTCAGATCTCAAGCTGTTGTTTTGCCTCTTTTTTTTAGGCGCTAACCTGGAAGAAACAATAGTCGCATGATCAATGATAGTGATTGTTGTTATATTTAACGTGGGGAACCAGCAAATTGCCGAGATAATATTTCCAGTTGGGCCCACGTGGTATGTCTTGAAGTACTTATAGCGCCCATTTTTACCGACGAAATTCGCTCCACGAAACAACCTTCTCATCATTGCACTGTTAGATTGCATCTGCCATAATTACTTATATACATTTCCAATACTGTGTTTTCCGTGCTGGTTTATGCTTATCCCCCTAAGTGTTAATGGTCGATTATACTGTAATGTAGCTGATGTAAAATGTTTAATGTTTTAGTAGATTTTTAGAAGCAACAAAATGAATAAGTAGGCTTTTCTAGGGAAAGTAAATTTCAAAATTTTCTCTACACAGTTCAACCATGGTGGGCTGTGCTGGGAAGGATGTGGAGGATTTAAATATAAGCATCATACTCAAAAAAATCTGCATCCGCTCCTGAATATGTTAGTATTATTTATCATATATATGTTCTTCGAAAAGTACTTGGTAACTTTGTATGTTGCACTAGCATCAAGTCCTGCGATTTCTTCGATAAGTTACTAGCCGAATATATTTAAGTTCAAGATTGAACTCAAGACTGAAAAAAAAATTTTCTCAAACCAACATTTGCTTGATTAAATTACTAACGAATCAATGTTCGATTGTTTCCAAATAACTGACAAAAGGTTTTACACCAAGAAAAAACAATTTGGAAAATTTGGAAGCTTGTTTCTTCATTGCAATGGTCGAATAATTGCCCTGACGAATTATTGCAAAAGTTATGAAAAACTTGCTGCGTCAGCCGGGAATCGAACCCGGATCTATTGCTTGGAAGGCAACAATGCTAACCTTTACACCACCGACGCTATGAAAGCTACATATTATTAAATAAACTTTTACAAATTTAAATCATTTACAAATGATAAGAAATATATTTCACTGAAACAATTATTTTTTTAAAACTACAAATGAAAATTTTTTTAACGAAACCACCTCAGTGATGAGCTCTGAAAGTAGGATTCTTGACCACTCCATCTCTCTATGAATGTATCTAGGAACCTATTCTTCTTTATTATTACAGTCAATAGAATTAAACCATAAAATAACTATATAATACAGTTTGTTTCAGACTCAATTTTGTTAAAGTGGTATATTAGTATTGAAATATATCAGCTGTGCTAACCTGTAAGTTATATCTTCATCTAAAACTTCATCAAACTCATCGCCATCTAAAAGTCCAAATATAAAATCCAAGTTTTCTCCCCTAAAACATTCGTCTGAGTAAGCCATTTTAAAAATACCTAAGTTTACATATATCACGTGACTTGATTTTTATGAAACATCATGATCTCGTTTGACTTTGAGTTAACATTATCAAATTTTTGATAATTTCACAAGAAAACTTGCTTGACTTAATCTTTCATTTAATAAGTCCTTTTTATAAATGCGTCTACCCTTTTGGATATATGGTTGCACAATACTTTGCCATGCCAATTCTTCGTAATTCTCTTAATTTATAAATGTTAAGTCAGGGAGATTCAAGGTTTGTCATTTTAAATATCTCCAGTAAGTGTAGTAATAGAGTTTCCGAAACTCCTAATACAAGCAAGAAACGTTTAGTTCTCTAAATTTCATGTCGTTAACCCTGACTCTTTGAAATTTAACAACAAAAAGGGTTGGACTTTTTTTATAGTTGTCTCTAAACTATGCCCAAATTTGATCGATATTTTCTTATAAGTTTAAATTAAAAAAAAAAAAAAAAATTGTAATTTTAAAATAAAAAGAGACACTCCCAAAGTATATGGCATTGTTGGTTCAGTGGTAGAATTCTCGCCTGCCACGCGGGAGACCGGGGTTCGATTCCCCGACAATGCAAACTTTTGTACGTCTATTTTTTTTTTTTTTTTTTTTTTTTTTAATACAAGAAGGTTTGCTAAAAAGTGTCTATAATTCAGCAAATTCTAACATTTTTCTTGTTAAAATTATAGAATTCGATATTTGAATTTGCTTTTCGAGAAAAACGGCACTACAATCGGATAATCAAAAGCATTTTGTCTTCAATACAATAGATTGAAGACAAAATCTACGTAATAAATTCGATCTGATTAAAAACGTGGATAAATATTGGTCTAAAATCGAACAAGAAATTTTATTTTGCTATTGAGGAGTCCGACTTGCTTGATTTATCATAACAAAATTGCAAAACTACATTGTAAAAATACAATTGTAAAAATACATCATAACAAAATTGTAAAATCACATTAATCGATTTCTTAAAAAAAAAAAAAACTTTGTTCGACTGTCTTATGCGGGCTACCAATCACCACCTATTCACAAGCGCTATCCCACTACTGCACAACGCGGGAACTTTTGCCTGCTATGTTTCCATCCTGGGCCGGTACGTTCCTCATTATCAAACCTGGTACACCAGAAATTCCTTTCTCATGACCATGTTGACACTGTGCTTAGCGCGGACGCCTGATCTACATAAACAACTGACCGGTAGTGGTCCCGAACTCAAGCCGTTCATCAGTTCAGCCTCGAAGTAGCTCGATTACAGGTGCACGCCATCTCACCCGGCTGTCGTATAAGCTGCGAAAAAGAATATCTATTATAAACTTAAACAAGAGCCATGTAAGTTCTGCAGTCACCGTACACTCTACTTCCCTTAATTCTCGTACGCCTTTTGTTTTTGCGCCAAACACATTGTAGCAGACATCGTTTTTGTAACAAAAACTCATAAGAAAATAAATTCAAAAAAAAAAAGAAAAAATAATATTCTAATTTTCGTCCCATTAATTTTAAAGCGCGAAAACTAAAAGTGTGCGAAATTTAGAAAATTAAGGCACTTTCAAAATTCCCAATGTATGCCTTAAACACTTTGGCTTTTTTGGTGCTTAACGTTGGACGAGGAAAAATAAAATAAAAAGGGGAGAATTTGACATCTATACGTAATCTTATCATGTTGTGTATTGCTAACTTTATCCAAACATAAGGAAAAAGTTAGCAATACACAGCATGATAAGATTACGTATAGATGTCAAATTCTAAAGAAGGAATTTTTGGGTTCATAAGAATAAATTAATTTGATGATTTTCTCGCGCGATTTCAATCAGAAATTTACGTCCGCGCTCAAACAGCTATACTCGTCTAATTATGATATACCTCCTCTGGGCCCTGGTACGATTTCAAACTCCGTCATACACAAATTTGAACTCTTGTTGTATTTCTTAGATCTTAAATCGTAGGATAATTTTTGACACTAGTTTTTTGCAAGAAAGTAGGTGAATCAAATCTTGTAACCACGTTAATCCAAGATTATGGCCGTATATCTTCAATGAGTTCTCATATTAATTTCAATCTGAAGTAAACAAAAATCGGTACTCCCCGCCATTTCTGCAATTATTTACAGTGTCTCTCTTCAAATTCGCTATAATTTATTTATTTATTATTATTATTTCTTTTTTTCTTTTTTTCTGTACCAATTCGGCCATTTTTCATTTTGGGAATATAAAAAAAGATTCAGTTGAGTATGAAGAATTCATAATATCAACTCATGAATACAGCATAAACCATACCGGTTCCGCTGGTTCTATGGAGACTGCTGTTTTAGTTGAATGTTTTATTGCGTTTGAAACTGACCGTAATCTGGGTAGTCTCAATGGACAGAAATTCACCTGACAATGTAAAGCAGCGGAGAAAACACATCAGAGTAAAGGTTTCACGGATTCCATGGAACAAAGAGAAGGTGTAACTTTCATGGTGCTCGCTTAATTTAGGGAGATATTTCAAATGTCAATAATTCGTTCTTGTTTTATACTCTTTTTTTTAATATTTCTTTCTTAAGATCATGCATAAAAGTTACTAGTTTTGAATATTCACAAGCAAGAAATGTTAAATATATAACGCCTGTATTTTGTGTTTCGCTCGTTTGGTGCTTACCTCGTTCTTTATTAAAAATCATTCAAAACCATGTTTGGAAATAGCAAATCTGCAAAGAGACAAACAAAATAAGAGCAGTATAAACTTTCGCCTATAATAACTACTCTCTTAAAGGTGATATAGCCCTTTAATTTTCACTCAAAACTTATAAAAATTCAAGTTTTTACACTTCAACTTTTCGGAACTAAAATTTATCAAAAAATATTTAAAATTGTTTAAATTTGAGGATTTCTTAAGAGGAAAAACATCCCTAAATTTTACAAAGCTAAAAAAAAAAAAAAAAAAAAAACTATTGTGATTGTTTTAGACATAAAACTTATCGTAGATTGATATTTTTTTATTTCTCGGTGTAGGCACTTTTTCAGTTTTATTCTCCTTGAAAAAATTGATCTTGTCCTGAGAAACTAGTAAATAAAATATGACAAACTATGGCTTTGTGCGTGCAAATAACAGATGTATGACTTACCTTTCTTTCTACGTAAATATTCGTACCTAGATGCAACGGGTAAATAAGATATAGAGAATAAGAACATTGAGTGTTGAAAAATGGTGAAAATTTGCAAGAGTAAAAGGTAGAGCGAAAACTTGTAAAAACGAAGATCTGTTCCTATCAGAAAAAATGTAAATAGAGAATTTTAATATAGATACCGTAAATAATGAATCAACTGCAGATATTTTAGTCACACGATACGGCATCAAAAGAAAATCATACTATCATGTTCACTGCCTTGTCTGTCCTAATAGTTGGATCCGATACCAACTCGATAAAGCTAATGGCACAACAAAGTACAAACGCGGTTTTGGAGAAAAAAGAGAACTGGGAACAAGAAAGCAAATAACTAACTAATATTTCTGGTCTGATGCAATTTTGAAATCTTGTTGAGCATTGTCCTAAAATTTCATGATGATTGAAGCTTTTTCACTCATATTCTTTGCATCAAAACACTTTTTTTTTTCTTTGTTTTTGATTTATTTATATTTTTATATCGTTTTATATTACAAATAGAGTATTTAAATCAATACAAAAAACTTCACCAACTTGAAAAAAATTGACGAACAAAGACCGCCAAAAATAGCAAAATTCTTTTGTCGACGGTCCCTTACGCAATGAAAATCTTCTTTCGAAATATCCTCACGACAAGACGCAGAAACAAAATGAATCGTTCATTGGATCAATATAAAACATATCCCGAAACGTGGTTTTGTAAAGCTAGTGCAGTTTGAAATTGGTGTTTGTCAATAAATACCTTTTTTTTTTTTTATAACTCGATTTTCTCATATTGGTATAATGTATTGTGGCGCAAATGCCTTGAAAAATTGTTGTTCAATGTAGAGAAAATTTTCACAGAAGGCTAATGTTATTGAGCAATAAACCATAAACGTTATTAAAACTTTGAACCTAAAACTGTTTGTTAGAAAATAAAAATCGATTTTTTCTTCAAAATTTATTTATTTCAGGCGCCCGCAGAAAAAAGAGAACTGGAAACAAGAAAGCAAATAACTAATATTTTTGGAAGTTAATTTTAATGGAGTATTTTACATAAAATCACGGATATTTTGTTCTATTATATTTTTCAGAATTGAAATTTTGAGACGGTGCGCCAAATAATTTTTAATGCATTAAGATATATACTTGAAATTTTGCAAAGTGGTTAATCTTTATAAATGGCAGGTTGTAGAGTAGAAAATTCTTTTAAAATATTTTTTTAGTTGAGGTATTGGTATCGGATTGTTAACTTGCAGGTGTCGTTTTTACCCTATATACAAACAATTCAAGTTTGTTAGACCTTTTAATGAAATCAAGTTGATACTGCTCTATTACCTGTGAAATGATACTATGAATTAACTGTGAAAATTTCAGTATGATATCATTAACAGTTCTTTTGTAATTTGACGCACTGCAATTTGCGTTTTTGCTCAAATCAAATCTTTTTTAAACATTTAGCTATACTCGTATCTTTATTGTGTAGAAATTTAAAACTGAAAGAACAAAGAATTTTTGCAAAAGCAGTTAGAAAGTTACCGCGCAAATAAATAATAAAATTATCATGAAATCGCATTACGTAACTTTAAAAGCAGAACAATTTATAAAAGAAAAGTTTTATATCATTGTTCTGAGGCAGATTTAAATGAGACTCAGCACGTAATGTATCCACGAGATCCGGATTCTTGGTGTAAGTTCCATCTGGAAATTGTTAATGGAACAAAACTATGCAAAAAATCCAAAAGTCTTCTTCCAAAATCAGTAAAAATAATCATAACGCCAATTTTTACTAACTTGTTAGATGAAACATTTCTCGAAAAGTACACGAAAAGACGCAAAAAAATAGCAATTGTTTACATAATATGCTGTGGGGGAAGAGCAGCATTATGGATACAAAATCAGGACCAGAAGTACCGTGACGGACGTATTCACAAAAAATAAAAAATCCCAGGTAAGTTTGAGATCATCTTAATTCGCACTTAATTGAGTTTTCAAAAAAATGGTGTTTTATAATAAATATTTACAAAATGTGCCTTAATATTCTGTGATGGACGGACATATTTGCTGTGATGGATGTACACGTACACGTATGATTTTTCTTCATACAAACACGTAAAAAAAGAAAGTTATTATATGTCAATAGCTTACGATATTACATAAAGGTTTTGTCTATAAAAATGCTTTAAAGTCCTTCAAAAATAAATTGTCCCGAGACCCTGCAACTTGAGGTGGATGTAGCATCTTAATAATAGTTTTTTGTTTGGTGAAATTTTTGTCCTCCTTTTAAGGCCATTTTAAAAATTTACCACTGTGTATAACAGTGACTTCACATTCTTCACCACCAATCTTTAATCTTTCACCTGGAAAATCTGCACTTTCATAGCTAACAAGCACCCAATCTCCAACGGACAAATTAGTATTATCGTCATTGTAATTATTAGTTTTATTGTCAGAGTCGTCACTTTTAAATAAACCTACAACAGTAAACTCTTTATCTGAAGATGAGAAACACTTAATTTAGTGCTGCTGCGACTTTTAATATATTGTAGCTTTAATGTTACTGGCAAAACTGCATTACATCGATCCGCCATTGGGTATGACTGGATTTTAGTTTCATCCATTGAGATAAATATATATATATATATATATATATATATATATATATAATGTTAGGATTTAGATTATTAGCAAATTCGCTATAAGATATAGCATCAATTGGAGCATCAACACCTGATTTGATACTTATCCACATTGAGTGTTTTACAATACCTCCTATTCCATCAACTGCACCTATTCCATGTGACGTTGCAAAAAGTTGACATATGAGGTATGTCGGAAAAAAGGCTCTTAAATTGGGATGCAACCCCGCCACTGAATGTGTTGCTTAACTTGATTGAGGGATACTTTTCCAATAAATACTTTTAAAAGAATGTCATAAAATTATATAATGCTTCTTTCGTGTGATTTAAGTAATCCGAGATTAATGTGAAGCTCTCCTTTTTGTTTTCATCAATTCACGTGTGTGGAATAAAAATAGCCTCTTGACTGTGATTCTAATGTGCAGATTGTATTTCATTCTGCATGATCAAGCTGGCATTTCAGAAAAATCAATCTAAAGCAATATAGACTTAATATCACAGTTGCGTAATATATTTTCTATAAGCGTTGCTTGTAATCGTTATATCACGATGAATTAAAAACTATTAACTTGATTTTTTAACTCGTCAAGGAGACAACTTACAGCAGTAGTATTGCAGACTTTTCCGCTTTCATACCCACTGTTTGCCATTGGTGGTAGTTTATAAGTATTTCGTTTAATAGAATTGGCTCGAAGTTATCAAGCTGGTATTTACATCCTTCACCACGTCTATAAGTACACTCTAATGAAAATCGTCTCAAATTTTGATGAATTTGTACAGTAATTCGCTTTGCAAACTCATCGGAACTTAAAGATAGATCTGTATGTAGCTTTACAAGAAATAACTGGGTATTCTCATGGTAAATACAAACACAACCACTGTGAGGAATTTCGTAAAATAACTTAATTTTCTTTCGCAAAATTTTGACATTCCAAATTTATCTCGTTTTCATGAGTAAACAGATAGCCCTTTTTTAAGGACACTAGAAGATATCGAACTTTATCGAAGGCCAAACACGGCCTTTTTCTTTCTTTCAGAAACGATATAGAAAAGATTAAATATAGCTTCGTAATTCAAATGTGTGGATATTGTTGGTTTGGTGCATTTTCCTACACGATAGAAACATCTTACCAAGAATCAAGACCATTTGGAACAGGACCTTTTGGAAAATGTGCATGGAAATTATTTTTGGTCGACGACGCCACATATTGAACAAAGTGTTCATTACAGCACTATGTTCAGATCACCAAAATTAGTTAGTACAGCGATCCCATAATAGTTTTACAATTTTTCGATAATTGCATCTGCCAACTTTCCTTTGCCTCTCAAACCTTTCTCCTTAGGCTCATGTGCCGACACTTCTTTGAAAATGATAAATACATCCTTGCTTTAACACAGCTAGCCCAAGGTGTTTTCAATTGTTGAGAAAATCTTTGAGCCCCAGTCTCCATAATACTCAGTGTATCGTAACTTACTATCAACTCTTGAACGCTCAAAAATACTCCTTGTTCCCAAAAATTCCATCGCTGGCAAGGACGGACACCCCAAGATGATTATTAGTAAATTTGTGACTGGCTATCAGCTTATTGTATGTCTCTGGATCAGACATTTTTCATTTATTTGCATTTGTACAGCCTTGTCAATATCTACTCATTGGTAGAATTTTTCTGCAATTCAACAGAATAGTTAAAAAAAAAAAAAAATCTCGTAATTATGATATCAAAAATTTAATTTTAATGCTGTAAGACCACTTTAAGATATTTTTAATTACTTTCACCATTTTCTTTGATAATTACGTAAAATCACCGGAAAGCGCCAAGAAAACTATCATTCGAGCTACCTGAGCTACACGAGAATTACGCAAAATAACAGAATTATGAATAATATCCGTGTTGTCACTTCTTTCGCAGTAACATTTTAAAAGTTTTGAATGCCAAAAATTAATAAAAAATGAAAATGAAATTCAACATAAATCTCAGTATCATTTTATTGTTTATCGAGCATTTTGTTGTTTAATTTCATCTGCTGGCTGTTAAATTCCTAACACTCAACAACGCCCTTGAACGCAACATTAGTTAGTTTAAGCGGCACTCTAAACATCTGAAAATTAATAAAATTTTGAATTTATATTAGCCTTGTATAATCCATATACAGTTTTGTAAATAAAACAGTGATCCAATCATCAAAAGGTTCAGTGATCTAAAGATCCAGTCATTCGTAAATGATAGACCCAGTGATTCAAAGGTTTGATTAAAAGAAAATTTAATGACTTTTTATAAAGAATACAGGTTAACTTTTTTTTTATCATATTTGGTATAAAGATAAGCTAATCATCAAAATTGCAATAGATATCAAACAGATCCCGTCATTGAATTTAAAAGTCTCTGGTTTCACAGCAACATTTTGAAAATATAAATAATGTGAATACAATGTAATACTCATTCTTCAATTTTAAAATTTCTTTTTAATTATATTGAATTTATCCATATCATTTCTTTATTTGGTTCACTTTCTAAATAAATTTTGAGCTCTACCAATAGTATAGCTTTTTGATAGGACACTTAGTTTTTAGTATACTCGAAAACACCTTCAAATTAGATACAAAGTGATTCTTTTTTTAAATATCATTATCTGTGTGTTATTTAGTTGAATATATATTATAAAACTATAAAGAAAGGCAAAAAAATAAGGAAAACTAAGGCTCAAAAAAACTGGTCCAATTAAAACATTTAGAAAAAGAACATTCAGAGAAAATCAGAATAAAAACTTACTTACTAAAGATCAAGATGTATCTACCACACCTGTGTCTTCGAACACTATTTTGTTATCTGCTTCCTCAAATAAGTTAAAAAATGCTGTATCAGTATTGCCAGCTGATGTTGGTGTTGCTGACCATGATTTTTTTTTCATCTGCGTCGCAGTCGCTCGCTGGTCTTGTTAATAATGGTAACTATGATAGTATGCAAAGTATGAGTAGTTGTTTTATGTTAATTGACATTTCAATTTTATATTCGTTACTGTTTCTGGTAAGATAGGAAGCTTTCCTGATTGTCAAACTCGTGGCATTTTAACAAATTTTTTGTCTCAAAAGAAAAGATTGAGCTTTCCGATCAAAGTTTCTTGTAGTAACTGCGGTTGCAATCACCTAATCAAGTAATTCGTTTGGTTCATCAAAGATGGAGGTAAATACTAGAGCAGTAATTGCAATGAGAGAAATTGGGAAAGGACATTCATCTCCGGAAAAGTTTCACCGCCAATGTGAATGCTTTTGGTGAAATCCTTTCTCTGCGAAATATATAGCAAAGTAGCAGAAAAATCTGTGTTAGATGCTACAGACGAGCTGTGAAAATTTGAAAGTGTTTCTTTACACAAAAACGATATCGGAGATGTAACTTTCTCTTGTAATGGCACATGACAGAGGTGAGGATACTTACTTACTCTTACTCACCATTATTGCTGCTGATACCGGCAAGTGTTTGGATTACTGTGTCAGATCGAAGGTTTGCCACAAGTATACTTATTAGAAAAAGAGAAAAAGTACACAGGAGTATGATACTGTTACTTCCAATCATGATTGCAGAGTCAATCATAATAGTTCTGCAGGGTCAATGGAGGCAGCGGGACTACGTGATTGTTTTAAAGCATTTGCACCTAACCAAAAAGTTAGACTTAAATATTACCTTGGAGACGGTGACACAAAATTACATCATGACATTGTAAGTAAAGATCCTTACAATGAAGTAATAGTTGAAAAACTAGAATACGTTGGACACGTTCAGAAGAGAGTCGGTGCGAGATTTCAAAGCAACAAATGAGGGAAAGTTTAGTGGAAAAAGGACGTCTCACTGAAAAGATTATCAACAAACTCCAAAATTATTTTGGAATTGCCATAAGACAGTCAACAGGGAAAACAGTGTATGAAGCTATAAGTCCTGTTTTGTTCCACTGCTCGGAAGGGAGTAATTTAGTTTCAATACATCTTATGTGTCCTCGAAGTATAGATAGTTGGTGTTAATTTCAAGTAGACAAAATAAGTGGTACTGAAACTTACATTAATAAGCCTCCTTATATGCCAGCAGTTGTTGTTGGAAAAATTCATCCAGTATTTGTCAGCTTAAGCGATGACAATTTATTGAAGAGCTGTCTCCACGGAAAGACAAAAAATAACAACGAGTCATTGAATGTTATATGGAAACGTTACCCTAAAGACTTTTTTTTTGGTAGGGAGACAATAGAAATTGGTGTAGCATCTGCTGTTATAGCTTTTAATGATGGGCTGATGGGACTGTTACAGTTATTTAAACATTTTTCAAGGACTGCAGACCTCTGATTTTTGTAAGGGCGTTGACAATTACCGCATTTATGGAATGGAACGCAAAACAACACCGCAAGTTAAGCACCGCCGAAAAGAACTCATAGAGATCTGCGAAAAGGTTTTTCTGATGCAGCTGAGGAGAAAGAGGGTCCCATATATGGACCTGGTTTACCTTTAGTATTTTACATTTATAAATATATACATACATTTTTTTCTTTTGAAGTGAGATTACTCGTCGTCCAATTAATCCCTTGTATTTGTGATAAAAAGTAACCGAACTTGATTTGTGTTTCATTGAGGCATGCACGACATACTCTGTGCCTCATGATGTTTGTGTTACTCATGATTGATAAACAGTTTGTTTATCTAGCTAACTTAGTAAGCATAATGTGCTCTGTTGTGTTTACTATTATTACTTATTATCAGGGCAGAATCCAGACAATATTTGGGGATACCTGTTTTAGTGCTTATTAGGTAAATTTGGGCGCCATTAACTTTAATTTTTAGCTGACCACTAATTTGTGTTTTTATGGGTGTTTAGATCGTGAAGAATACTTCTATGATATTAAATTTCATAAATATACAAATCTTGTATCCTTAAAGTCAGAATTTGAACCACATACCAGTCTACCGGTATTAAAATACCCCTGAATACTGCTCTGATTTTATACTTTCTTATTTATAGTTAAGAAGATAAAGATTTATAGTTAAGAAGATAAAGATAAAGGTTTATAGTTAAGAAGATAAACTTTAAACATACTTTTTAAGTATGTTTAAAGTAATGTTGGAAAGTTAATTAAAAGATTTTACTATTTTTCCTTTAAAAAATTTTCAAAACAACGTTTTCTCAGAATACCGTTTTCTGTCACGCTGCGACGTAAAACTTTTGATTAAGTCACTGAAATTTATTAAATTTTTCAGCTAGTTTTTATCGGGTATTTTTTGTGTGATTTTTAGTTCTTGAAATAAATAATTTTTTAATACTTTGATCGACAACGTCGTCGTCTAATAAAATCCTAATTTCTCGCGCTGGTTTAATGAAACCGCTACAGGAACCTTTTATACATATGATTATTGCATTGTAAAAATTTCAGATCCATACCATTTTTAAATTACTGTTTTCACTGTTTTTTTTGGTTGAGCGGCCCAAATTTTAAAGCCCTTAAAAAAATTTTTTTTTTTATTATTTTTGGAATCTTGAATATATTTTCTACAATTATGGAAAGTTTTATTAGAAAATATTTACTTTTACAACATTTAACTTTTTCACCAGTCTATACCACCTTAAATAGAAAAGTTAAAATTGATATGCTGTTGAAGATAAATTTTATATCATCCAAACTTTATTGTATTGAGCATTCACTGTAAAGTGAATTTGTAGCCTGTTTCGTTTTCATCTCATTACACCTTTATAAGTCGATATTCCATTCTATACTTTCTTTAGAAGTGTAACGCTTTCAACAAGACCCTTTCCTATCACAGCAAAATCGTCAGTAATGGCAGAAAGATTCGGAACGAATATATCGGGTTCTTCAGTCTATAAACAGAAGAAGATATATGAAAATATATAAATCATAATGTTAAGCCACAATAATGTCAAGCAGCCGTGGAAGAATGTATTATATTTCATGAATTTAAACTCATGCATAGTTTCCGGAATACTTTCCCTCAAAATTTTGTTAAGGTCAGATATGAAGTATTAGTTTTATATTCGAACGCGGACGTCACTTGTCCATTTAGGCTTTATTTTTAATTTATTTTTTATAAAATTTCAAAATTTTAAAGCCTAAATTGAATTTTACTAAGCGTCAATTCTTTTCTGTCCAGTACGGAAATGCATGAAAATTATCCTATCCAATTGATCTTCCCCCTTCCCCTGCAATGGTATAATAGTCTGGTATCTTAGTTAGATCTCACTTAATCATGAAATCCAAAGAAAAAAAACAGCATATGGACAAAAATATATTAGCTCTATTGAAGGTGCTAACATGTTTCGGCTATGCTGGCAAAAAAATATTCCACTATGCTCATCAATGTATATTGGCATCTGATAACATTAATAAATGATGCATTAAAAGCACAGATGGTTACTCTGACATTAATGCATGGAAAGCAGGTGATGGAGTTTCAAAAGCTGAAGTTTATATAGAAGTTCATAGCTCAAATGAATCAAATTTTGACCTTTTCACGAGATGCTTGAGAATACGCTTTTTTGGTTAGTAGTTATGGACCATATAAACAAAGTTTAGTGATATTTTCCACGTTTCCGTCAGATAATATTAGCCCACTATTCTAACCGTCATATTGTCAGCTTGCATTTCCATTTAAGTTTTAGGACACTATGCTTAACATTTATACTTACATACATTTAAAGTCAAAGCAATGAGACAGAGTACTGAAACCACACAAGTAATGTCTAGTCAAAAACTCAGTATCCTAGTCTACCCAGAATTCTGGAGTGAACCAGTGATTTTAGTGAAATTATTTTAAATGATAATTCTTAAAATTTTACATCCTAGTTAAGTACCTTGGATTTAAGCTTAAGCATTTCTGAAAAGTACCACAGAATAACTTTCAAATTATGATAAGAAAAATCAGATGCTTATATTTTCATACGAAAACGATTAAGAATAACTATTTCACAATAACAATCACTGGTTTGTGTGTTTGTATATTTGTGTTTTCAATGAGTCCATGACACTTTGCCAAATAAATTTAACTATCATATTTATGAATAGAATATGAACACTGTAAACCTTTAATAATACATATTCTATTTTATTCACCTCTATTCTCGTTTTCTTTTTCTTCATTTTCAACAACGTCTTGTAACGGGCATTTAAAATCTTAAAAAAGGAAAACAATGTAAAAATTATTTTTAAAGTATTTATAATTACTCAAGAATTTTGAGATGCAAGGAATTTCGTATTTTGATTGAGTAAATTGAACTTTGCTTTACCATCTTTAATATTTTACTTTGACATTTTTTTAAAAATCAAAGTAAAAACATAAAACTAACCGATTTTCATGAGCTAAAGAAGTTTTCAACTATAAATTTCAACCCCAAGGAAATTCAGATCTACAACTATAAATATATTTAATCTGTTTACTGGCTATTTTAATATTCACACACAAAGAATTTAATTTAATCCTTGTTTATGATTTCTCATCTAAACACATCGTTTTTCCAACAATGCATGCTTATTTTGTCTAGTTTTATTTATGTATTTCTAATTTTAAATATTTCTGGAAACTTGAATTCATCACAAGAGTTAGGAGATTTATATTTAAACTTATAGTTTGCAAAATGTCTTTAAAGCAGCAAGCTGTTTGATAGGGAACACTTGCAAAAACACGTCACATAACGTAAAAGCAAAATCTTTTACATGTCAGTTTTTACTTTGCCAAAAACGAACTTGAAAAGAACTTCGAATATATATAAACATATAATAAAAATTCTGATTTAACATTCAGAAATTTTGTTTGTTTGCTGTTTATTTGCTTCTGATGTTTATCATATTTATTTTTAAGGGGAAAAATATTCGTTTGAAACTTGGACTTCTTATTAGAGAGCAGATATTTCTCCCAATATCATTCAATAATCTTACTGTACTTAAGAAAATTAAATTTTAATAATAATTTGACAGTTTATATACATATCAATTTAACAATACCTTGAATGGTTGTTGAGCGAATGCATTCGGCTTCCATATCACACCAATCTTCAACCCACCATAGTTGTCATAAAAAAACATAGCAATTTCATCAAATGCACCCTAGAAAAGAAGCAGAAGCATTTTGACAAAAATTTATATAAATTTTTAATTTAGAAATATTTGACTTATTAAAATTGAAATCGAAAAAATTAAATAATAAATATACTTACCCAAAATTTATAACACTAAAAACACACACAAAAAACAAGAGCATATCGAGTAGCAGGTGAAAAAGCATTTTTACTGAGGAAATTTAAAATTTAGATTGTGTAAATCCTTTTGCTTTGCATGTGAAATTTTTTTAGACAAGTAATTAATGTCAGAAAAATGTTGTGGAAAGTCTTGCTGGGAATCTTTGGACTGTTATTGTCCTAATTTTGTTTACTTTTTGCTTCAGGGCCAAATCCAAAAAATACAAAGTTTCTAAGTTATGGTCATTTTATACATGTGGAAGGACAAAAGCATCAATGGAGTTAACAAAATTATGTTAGAAAAACAGGGATCTATGAAGACATATTTCTAAACAATGAATTTCTAATGCAGTCTTTATTAATATTTCTAATTCACAAATATTATTTTTGAATAACTCAGAGTAAAAATCAGACGCTTACTTTAAGATATCAATATAATTAAATTGAAGAGAAAAAATGTATTAGCGACTTGAAAAACATTAATATTTTCTGACGCCTTAAAATAAACTCTTAGCAAGTTTCTTTTTGCTCAAATTTTTAAAAGTAAACAATAAAAAAATACACTTAAAAATATTTTCCACAACGGTTAAATTTTTTGATTGGTAAAAACCGCAACTACAAAAAAAAAAAAAAAAAAAAAAAAAAAAAGAAAATAAAAAAATTATTTCAAAAATTTAGGCATTTAAAAAAAATAAATTAAAAAAAAAACATTAAAAGTTCTGTGGTTTTTAAAAAAAAAAGCACATACCCTGAGCTCAGCCAAGAATTGCTGTGGTGCGTTAAAATCAGTGACCGGCAGAACATTGTTGGTAACAGAATCTTTTACTAGAGTATGTTTCACTCGAATTGTAGTGTCAATATTCAAGGAGTACAATGGCACATATTCTTTCTTTAACTCGATTATGACATGGTATTCATCCATTGGAGGACGAAACAAGGGCTGAATAAAAGAGTAAAGAATCAATTCAGATTATCAGAAATTATTATTATTAAACTGATTTTAAAAATTCTGGCTTCTAATTCCCTTGTCACAGTTTTACAAAAATTTAGGAAATTTTTTATTAAAACGTCGATCATGTTTTAGATTTTAGGTTATTTTTCAAAGTGCACATAAAATAGTAAGGCTATGATCATGTCAAGATTCCATGAGACTTCTGATTAATTTTAAAAGAATAATATTCACTAAACAAAATAAAAAGCTAAATACAGATAAAATATGTGCAAAATTTTATTAGGATAGTTATGGATGTAATTTAAAAAAATTTGATTGATTATTTATCAAAATGATTTTTGTGAAAAGGGAGACTAAATTCCAATGTATAAAAAGTAATTCTTCTTACCTCCACAGAAAATTTATCTCCAGTCCAAATATTTGTTTCAATATATTTAAATGCTGACTGCGCTAAAACTGACAACCGACGAGCAATCTGCAATTTAATAAAAGCATGATTAAATAGATTTTGAATATAATAATTTATTATTTTTATTTATTATTTAAATTAAAACCACATCACCTGATGCATAGAAAATGTGGGTCAATAAGATTCTACAAAAGTTATCTTATAGTAAAGCTTCTCATGGCCTGGAACAACAAAATAAACCCAAAAACACTGCTAACAATAAATTTGTTTATCAGCCACCATCAAACAATAAAATTGTATATCCAAAAAAAAATAGAAAAACATTCATGCTACAGATATATATTTACTAAAACTAAATAATCTTCAGGGCAAGGGTAATGTTTCAAAAGAGTGGGACGTGGATAAAACCTAGTTAAGCTATTCTTATTGTATATCTTATTGACACCTTGCATATTTGTAAAAATATAAAATACAACAGCGATTTAGTAAAAATTAAATACCTGTTTATTAGTGTTCTTGGTCCAGATGCATCCAGTTTGATCGTAAGAACATGCAATGAACATAGCTGGTAATTGCTCACGATTGGAAGTAAAGTATTCATGAATTTTATCAATATCTTCATCTGGAATTTTAAACAGTTATAGTAGGAAAATGTAACAAGAATCTACTAAAAATCTAGATTTATTCATTCAACTTTTAAAATTTTAAAACTAGAGCAAAATCTCAAAAATTTAGTGCAAGAAAATTAAATGTGTAAAATGTTAAATAAAAAAATCAACTCATGGTTCTTGAAAATTTTTTTTAAAGGATAAGTTTTATAATGAGTTAATAGTAATCATAGCTAAGTTTGGAAACAATACAATGAACTTGTCATAGTTGGGTTTGAATTTATTGGCTCTGCTAAAAACCAATGTTGAGTATTTAGAGAAGTGCACAGAGATTATGATTTTGGGAGCAGAAATAAAGACAGGAAAAAGTGTCTGAGTTCGAAACAGCAACAGACATGATGGTTTACAAATCTTTTAATAGGATGCAGAGTAGTCTGATAACATATGATTCAAATGCGTATCAAACACAGATAGGCTACTTCCTGGTGAGAAAATCAAACAAAGTGGTGAAGAATCTGAAAGTTATAGCAGGCAAAAGCTGTTGTGATAATGCTATAAAGAAAGGCTGATGAAGATTAGGGAAAATACAGACCCCATCAAAAGCTCTGGATATAGCAAGATAATTTATAGCTAAAGTTCAGCATTTGGCCAGTGATGGTGAGTTTAATACTGGTAATAATATCTAGGCTAATCTGAGGAGTCATCTTCTAGAAGACTGGTGATGTATGTGAATGGACAAAATGGCCAGACATAGCAAAACTGGCTTTGTAATAGTGAGGTTGACCACTGAAAAAAAGTAAAGAAAATAATTTTGAAAAAATCAAGTCAAGTGGTGATAATAATATTTATTTAGAAGCTAAGCATCGAGCTTGTACAAAAGCAGAAAAAATCATATCTGGAGGCGTGTTGAAAAAAGAAGACCTATGCAACAAAGTGTGCAACAAATTCCTCAAAACAAATGAGGAAGATTAATTAGGTTGTTGTAGGTGAGAATTTTATAGGTACTGATGGGGGAATCTTGGCTAGCATAATGAGAAGTTACTGAACACTGAGTTTGAATGGAGTTAGGATAGGCTGTGAGAGACAGAGAAGGTTATTATGAAGCCAATGATTAGTATGGTTGCTGGAGTGTCAAGCTGCTGCAGAAATAGTTTAAGTGTTAAACGATATAAGACTTAAGCTTAAAAGTCTAGTCAATTAGATTATAAAAGTTGATGTTATTTTGAAAGCCAGGCAGTCAAGTGTTATAGTTAATTGTTTGAAGGATAATGGTGATGCCCTAGAAAAAACTTGCCAATGGATGTCGAAGGTGGATGATTGAGTAATGAAAGTTATTGAGTAATCAATGAGTTGCTTAGAGAAAAATTTATTTAGACAAGATTGAATATGGCTTTGCACTCTAGAAGCAGTATTTTATTCACATAAACCTCCGTAGGTTTGGAGAAAGCTTTTGACAGAGTGCAAAGTAAGGTAGTTTGCTGGGTTTTGAGGAAATTAAGTGTACATGAGTGGCTAGTTAAAAAAGAATGCATGCAGTCTTTGCACTTGTACCATTTACACAAAATTCTTTACTCAGTGAAGAATTTAGTGTAAATGTTGGTGTAAACCAGGACTCACTACTTAGTCCTTTGCTGTTTGTTCTGGTTTTAAAGGTGTTTTCAACACAATTTAGAGCAGGGTGTCCATGGATGGGAATTATTATATACAGATGTTTTGGTTCTTTTAGCGATTCTATGAAATACTTAATTGAAAAGTGGAAAAAAAGTACTTAAAAAGAAAGGACTGGAAGAGAAAGTCACGATTAGCAGTAGTGAAGCCAGCAGCGGCTTTGACGTTAGAGAGTGGACTTGTGCAGTTTGCAAGAAAGGAAGTATTATTAACTTTTACTTTTTTCCAGTCTCATGATACATCTGAGGATACATTGGAAATACAGTGGTATTGTAGAAAGGTTAAGATATGACAATCATTTTGCATGGAGAATGGAATTTAAACCGAGAATGATGATAATAATGATGGTGTTAAGAATCTCAGAAAAACTATAAGTAAAGAAAAAAAAATTTGCTCCAATTAGTGTTCAACGAAAAAAAAAAAAAAAAAAAAAAAAAAAAAAAAAGATATATATATATATATACAGAACATATAACTTTTAACCACAACTTATAGAACCTACCGAGGTTTAAAAGATTATAGATAAACAGATCATAAACATACCTTTTATTTGGTTATTTAGATTGACAATTAGTGGTTCAATTTTCCAATCATGCGTTGCCATTAGTTCCAAAAATCTTAGAAATCCACACATATGTGAGCTAAACATATGAATGGAATGTAAATTTAATTTATTTTATCATGGACAAAGATTTGTTTTAACACACAAACAAAGATAAAAAATATTGTTTAAAGGTATTAAGTTGATAGCAAAGAATATGCAATCTGTTGGTGAGTGTAATGCTAATATATTTTTTGGGTGTGGCCACAAAGCCACTTTTAAAAATAATTTTTATCATTAAGAAATAGTAGTCTCAATATCGAGTTCCTACACAACTCCAATAGGTCAGACACGTGGATGAAAAATATTTAATTTCAATTTTAAAGTCCCTCTCGAGAGACCCTAAGTCATTAAAAATAATAATTCCTGGCTCCAGAATTATCATGATATGAGTTTTTCTAATCCAGAGGGGTATTCACCAAAAATAAAATAAAAGTTAAATTTTAACAATACATAGCAGCATTTTTCATTTTGCCAATTTCATGTCTTCACAAGAGAAAATGCATAAACGAGACTTGATTTCTCAACTCGTTAATAAGGCTCAAAGAAAGTCAAAACAGAAAGAAAAGAGGGAATTACACCTTTAAAACTGTTTGTTTTTAAGTGAATTTTTACGTGAATCCTGATTTCTTTAAATCAAATTTTCTTGACTAAATAAGGCAATAATAGTTTTATTCATGAATATCAGTTACGGTACATACACAATAGATACATACATACACAAAAGAATGCTGTGTAAGGAATGAATAATTAATAATGTTCATTCATTGAATATTCATTTAAATCCTTTCACATGACAAAACCTTCTCGAAGATACAAAATCTTATAAATATGATCTACATTTGTCAATTTTATTTCCATGGAATTTTTTATTTTACGAATACATTATATTTAAATTGCAACTAACTAATCTCTGTTGATATGCATAAACAGCAAAACTAAGATCTATTAATAACACATTATATATATTCAAAAAAAATTTGCGCAAAGATAAAACGGGTAAAATGAAAGCATGACTTACCTAGGTGCTTCTAAATGTTGTGTTGATACAAACAAAGAAGCCACAACCAACTCTATTAATTCCTCACATACAAACCCAGATAACATTTGGGCAGAAACCCAACGTTTAGCTAGCCGGGTAGTTAGGGCATATGCATGATAATGGCTGTTCAAACTAAAATAGCATATTTAATAAAGGCGCCAGAAAATTTGTATAACCAGTTGTAAATGGACAAAGAAATTTTTTTTAACTCACTAGGTTTAACAATGTAATTTGATTGCTATTAGAATTAAAGGTTAATTTCTATCAGAATTAATAGCGTAGCTTGATTGCCATTAGAATTAACACGCTTGATTTCTATCAGAGTCAATACGGTAGCTTGCATTCCATCAGAGTTATCTAGGTAAATTGATTTATAAAATGCTATTTAGTTCAGCGCTTGGTATAAATTGAGAGCTAGAGAATAAAAAGGTTTACGGATGCATTTTTTTTTATATCGTGAAGAAAGTAGCGCTCACCTATTTATAACAGTGTTATGCAAAGGTTTCTTCACTATCAACATATCAAGTTTTTGAGCAGCACAATCATGCTGTTTCTTTTGCAGTGGACTCGACTCTTGCATTTCACGATACAAAATCATTTCGCGATAATGTACCACGTAACATCGAAACACATATCCATTCTAGTATACAATAATATTTTTTGTAGTCCTGATAAAATTGCTGCAAATCCTTAAGTGCTATATCAATGAGTTATTTAGAAACTAACAAGACTTCATCTAGTTAATATTATTTAGTTATATTATTATATAACATATAGTTATTAAGTAGTGCTCTAACATTTGTTTAAAGCAAATATTTGTTTGGGTAATTGGAATTTACTTTCACAGATTTTAAATTTAGCAACAGGATTTTTTTCAGGAAAGCTATCACATTGCATCTGAGAATAAGGGGTAAGGAGAACAGATTAAAAAAAAAAAAAAAAAAAAAAACAGAAAACCAAAGAGGTTAAATAACTAGCCAGATTTAAAAGTTGCAGATCATAATCAAAAAGTAAGTTATTTTCAAACTAAGCACAAGGTCTAGCCAGTGGTGTAGACCAGGATGCTTGAAAACAAGATGAATAACATTCTTAATATATTTAATAAAGATATCATTAAATTTTATAATCCCAAATTTCAGCCTAATGGAAGGGTAAGAAGTTGAATAAAAAACTGCTTTTGAGGCTTTTTTTTGCACTCGAAAAAAAATTTCCTATAACACAAATTAATTTTTTGAAATAAAGTTTAAAAATGCTTATTTTTGGGTCTTTTTAGGCTACCTCCCCACTCTAAGTCAATAAAACCCAAAAGTGCTAGTTATTACAATGAAAAGCCTAAAAACAACTTTTCAAAATCCCACGAACCAAATGCTGATTTCTTTACCGAACTTTAAAATTTTATTGATGTTCAATGTGAAAGTTAAAGCAAAACACTCAAAAGCACTTTCAGATTGCAGTTTTCAGAAGTGACGCAGACTTAAACAGAAAAAAATATAAGTGTTACACATGTGCCTTTCTATATAATTTTCAAAGGCATATCAATTAGGCCACTGATTCATACAGACAATGACTCTTAATGTGATACATTTCAATTAATTCCTTTTTGTTTAAATATCAAGTAATAAATTAAAGGTTTTAAAAATAAATATACCTTACAAATATCTACAAACAAAGGAGTTGCTGTGGCAGGAATCTTCATATATGTTCGAATACACTCAGCTAGTTTTAAATGGAAAGCAGCCTTGACATGTTGTATAGCTTCTACATCATCAGGCCATTTACCACTGGTTTCAAACTGCAATACGACTGAAAAATTTTGTTTTTAAAATAGCAGCAATTTAAAAATTCTGAAAAGAGATCAAGTTTAACTAGGCTTTTAAGAGATTGGAGAAACAGCTTTATCTAGAAGCTCTAGATTTTGGTTAAAATTCTGAAAAGAGATCAAGTTTAA
>JAUZNK010013192.1:0-22954 GCA_035046665.1 Euphysa ruthae | reverse complement strand
GCTTTGAAAGAGTCTATTGGTTACACCTCTTACTCCATAATGTGACATATTTTTTAGTAAGATATAATGTTTCACGTTCAAAAGCCTTTTGAAGGTCAATGAGTGCACCACATGTTATTATATGTCTTTTATTTTAATCACTTTTCAAATTAATTCAGATTTTTTTAAAAGAAGGTGATTTGTTGAATGTCTGTTCCTAAATCCAAATTGAAGGTCATAAACGTTACTTTCATTTAAAAAATTATATGTTCATCCAATCATTACTTTCTTAAAGATTTTACTTAAGTTAGACAGTAATGAAATACTTATTGCTTTATGTTGCATTAATTTTTTTCCAAGGTGTTATTCCAATAAACGACCATGTTAATATCAACGTAACATATTCCCCAATTGAATTCTGTACAGCAGTGGCAAAAATAAAGGTATGAAAAAAGTCTTTTTGTCGCCAAATAGATTTTCAGGATATTGTTTTTAATATTTATAATGTTTTTGAATAAATTAAAATTTTGTCTGAAACACTTTCTTAATTTTCTTGTAAATTGTATTTAAAAGATTTTTTGAATGTTTTTTTTTTTACCTCTTAATTTTTATTTATTGCTGTCATGTTTTTGACAAAATTTTTTTGGTTTGGTTTCCGATTTGAGATTGAGAGAGTTGTCTGTTTTTCATGAATGTTATGAATGTTTTTAATATACAATAGTTAAAACAAATATCTGTTTATAAAAGTTATGAATCTAATTATAATTTAATTAGACTTCTCTTAAAAAAACAAGTGAATGATACAACTTGCCAATTTGCTTTTATCTTTTGCAATATTTTTCTACTCATTGATATAAGGTTATGAATGTTTTCATCGGTTAGATAAAAATTTTTTCATAAAAATTTTATTGTTATAAATTTTATCAAAAAAAAAAATATTATTATTGTTATAAATGTTTTCAGATAAAATATTTATATTCCTGATAATCTTGGTGTTTCAAATGGACTTTGAAACCACAAAAGTTTCTATTGAACTATATGTAGGAATATCAGTTACCTGCTTCAAGTCAATAAATTTCCTTTTATTTACATTGTTTTTTACATCTTGTTAACAAAACGTTTAATTTCAGATCTTCTGGGTCATAGAGTTATTTACTGTTTTAGTCTGTGATTCGAAGGTTAAATTTTGTTTTTGGGGTATTAGAGTTTATAACATAAGGTGTTTTACTATCATGCTTTAACGAATTCAAAACATTTTAAAATTGTAAAATAAAATCCATAGTAAAATCAAGCGAGCATTTTTATAAAATTTTGACTAAAATTTTTTGAACAGTGAAGATACTTTTAATTTGCTAGCATCAATTTTAAAAGTTATATTTCTGAAGAATTAATTTTAATATTACTAGTTTCAATAAATCTTGTTTACTAATCTACAAATGACTTGCAAAATTTTTTGCTAATTTTGATGACAGTGATGTTGATATTAGCAAAGAAACTTCTGCAAAGTCAGAGATACTTACAAATATAGTCCTTGCACTTATAAATAGTACAAAAAGCTTGCTACTTGTCAAATACTTCAATGCAGCTTTAATTCACACAAGATTTATGTACAGGCTATCAACAGCAACATTAAGATACTTGGATTTTCTGCTGCTTAACATCAAGCTGATTTTTTCACTAACCCTAGAAATCCCCCGTAACTCTTGTGTTCTCATCGGAGAAGATATCAACTGATTAACTGGTAGACACTTCCTTTCAATGATACCACCAAAAGGTAAAGGTAGCAATGATACACTTCGCAAAAGATGTTGAGTGTGGTACCAGCGTGGTAAGAAGATCATCAAAGGACACTCCTTGAAAACCTTTTATACTTATCATTTCTATCTCTAACAACTAAGTTTTACATCCTGACGATTGCTTTGAAGCTTATGACACCCTCCAGGACTACTCTTTGAACTAATATACTATGTGATTATGTGATAATTATCTAAACATCCTTCATCTGGTTGTATATACCTTAAGTTTTTATTGAAGCATATATTTTGCTTAGTTAAAAAGGTTAACCCTGTTGATACTTAGAAAATTTTCGTCTTTGTAAGAAAAAGCTATATGTTTTGATTAAGTACTCAGAAATTCTAATTTTTTGTTAATTTTTTAGATTTTTTATTTGCAGATGAAGCCAAAAACTTGAAAGTCAATTTACTACAAACAAAAAACAAGGCCTTAATTTTGAAATTCTGATGAGTAGTTTTGCTTCTTATAGGCTCTTCTCATAGTGAAAAGGTAAAAATAAGGTAGTTTTGTGCTTAATCAAACTGTGTTTAGTTCAGTCATGAAAGAGTTAATTGAAGTCTTTTTATTCTGTGTAAGTATGAATAAATGAAAAATATCCCCTTGATAATCAACTCACATTTTTTAACAAACTTTCAATCAAGCTTCAATATATGACTAGATACCAAACAACCTATACTTGCTATTTGGCCACTCTTTTTGGCCATGCAAACTGAACACTCTTCCAAAAATTCTTTGAACACCCGTTCATAAAAAAACAGCAGAAAAAAACTCAATTTTCAAATTATTTCCATTGAGAAATTCCTTATTATTGTCCTTATTATACAGTTTCTGGATGCGAAGAAGCAATTGTCAAAGCATCTAATTGTAATTTATTTAATAACTACACACAGTCATTACTAGGTCAGTTGTTTGTCTTTATAAGGGTGAAAATTTCTTCAGTAACTTGATTTATTACGTATTAGTAAATGAATTGAGATTTTTCCTGTTCTAACTACTGGAAAATAAAATTCAGGAGAAACTTTCTCATTGATAAAATTGTTTTGAATATCTATCAAATAAAGTTCTAATATTTGCTTTATTTGACTGTCACTCAATTTTTATTGAGCTGTTTAAAACTTTTTTTCAAAAACTTGACACTTTTTTCAAACATTTGGCACTACTTTGTTGCACCTGTGTAGCTCTGGTTTTTTTTTTTCGAAATTTAGGTTTTGTTATATCTGTGATTAAATTTTATTGTCATGTATGGGTATATGATTTCGATCCCAATTAAAAAGTAATAATTACTATGAAAATTAATTAAAATCTTTTCCCAAAGTATTTAAACTTTTTGCATAAAGTTTGATAGCATCATACACCTTTGTTAAGGCAGTATTTTTGTATCAACGTGCAGAAATAAATGCATTATGAGAGCCATCAGTATTAAAAAAATTTGCCTTTTCATTTGTATAAATAAAAAGTTTTTCATTTCAATTTGAATTTATAAATTATATTTATATTTGTATTTTAAAATTTGTGTTTGATTTAGATTGAGACAAGGCTGAGTGAACCTTTCATCTGCTCATTAGTTGGCTCTTCACAACCTGGTTTAGCTTCCAAGTATTTTTATTTACTACATAATTGTGGCTCAAGTAGCTTTTAGTTAAACTAGACATCATTTTAAACTTCTTATTTATTTACCAAATCTTGTCACTTTCTTTTTTACAAAATATTTCTTTTTTTACCAAAATGTTTGCTTACTCAGCAGTTATTGGACTAGACTGAATCTGATATATTAAATAATAGTTATTTGTGCATATTTTTGATGATGCATGTGCCCTCTGTTAATACTTTCAATTTTAGATGAAGTTGAGTTTGAAGTATGAAGTTGCTTATTATACTCATTGAGTGAGCTTTTTGGAATATTATCATGTACTGAGTCTGACTGTGTTCAAAGACAGTAATTTTTATTAATATTTAGTAATTTCAATCAGGATTCAAAAAAGGATTTTTAAAAAGGCATTTTTAACTACAATACTTGATTTTGGTTCTGTAAGATAGACTTATTCTTGCATTATTTCTGGTAAATGGCACTCAAAGTTATATTAAATCTATTAATTTTCAGTCACGTGATTAATCTATTTACTGTAGGATTTGGTGCCCTATTGACATAAAATTATATTTGATTAGATTTCATTTAGAACCTAAATTCAGAGCTGTATTTTTTCACTAAAAGGTTAAAAGAACAAGAGCTAGTAAATAACTCAATGAGAGAAGTTGATCCAAGAAGTGTAAGCCCACTTGGTAGATTAAGAATAAAGAAGAACTGTACTGCTCCATTGAAAGAAAATGCTGTTAAGGTACGTTCAATTTGTGGTATGAATGAAAAGTATCCAAAACTTTTTCAGAATTCTGATTATAAAATTAAGTTATGCCATTATTGTGGTGAATTACGCATTGTTTCAAGAACATGGCAACATCTTTTATGTGAAGGTATTTTATACCCTTTCTAACCAAAGGTCAGTATGTTAGGGCATTTCAGAAATATCATTTGGTTTTTCATGAAAAAAAATTACTGTGGTTTTTTTCTTTTTAATATATGTGGATATCAGTAGGATAAGATTTACTTTTAGTTTTAAAAACATAAAATGTATTTACGTTTATAGTTAATAACTTAAAATTATCAACAGGATGTGTGTCTAATAGACATTTATAAAAAGCAAATGCTACCAAGCATTTTTTGTTTTCTTTTACTTTTTCTAAGGACCAAACTTTTTTCTTTTTTAAAATTAGAAAAAAATTATGATTTTTACATTTAATATATCTTGGCTAATAAACGTTTTTTAAAGTTCAATAGGGATAGATTGAAGGTTTAAAAAAATAATTACCATGTAGCATTGGCAGCTAGCAAGTGAATTAAATACAAACACAGAGGGCAAGCAATCAGCAGTAAAACATAAATAATATATAATAAATAAATTTTAAGGCTTCTGCAATTTTGTCTATCTGGTCATTGGTTTCAACTTCAAAATGGATTATTTGATATTGCAAGCTAAACATTTGTGAGGCCAGAAAAACTATTACATCATTGGAATGACTTCATAAAAATGTAAACAAGGCATATGTAATATTGTGAAGATCTCATGAATGTACATGATTACCACAACAAGAGCTAAAAATATTTACTAAACAAATGAATTTGAGGTGTCAGATAAACAAGCAAATTAGTAATAAATTACAAGTAACGGGTTGTAAATCTAAATACATTTGCATAGATAAGCAGATTTTTTTCTGATTGGTGTCTAGGAATTAAGTAACAGAATGAATTATTTCAATCTAAAAGATTTTTTGTATTAAAATATTATGAAAATGTATGCAAATTTATCTCCTACGCAACTTTTAAAAAAAGGTCTTAGTTGAAAGAAAAATTTATTGATTCACATTCTGGTTTTATAAAAGAAAGTACATTTTTACACACACTCATGTCCCCATAAATAATCTCAAGAATTTCCTACTTTGTTTGCCAAAATTCACTGCAAAATATCGTAATATATAATATAATAATACTATTATATTATATTCATATTAATATCTGGGTAAAGAAATATTCAAATACCATTGAGCAAATTTTTCAGTATGCTAAAACAAATTTTTCATTTTATTTGTGCATATTTTTTGAAATTAAATGAGAAATCAGAAATTCTATTAGCTAGGGAAAAAAATTATAATAGGGAGCGCGTTTCCTTATCTAAGTAATACAAATTTCCCATTTTAAACTTTTTTCAAGCTAAAGAAAAAATAGACCAGCAGTTCAAAGAAAATATTTAAATATCATGGGAAACATTTACACGTCATGGTATAACATGTTTTTTCTCTTATATCTTTTATTCATTAAAATCATGGCAAGATCAGCTCCATAGTTCGGAAAATATGACTAAAAGTCACTGCATATTTTTTTGACTTATTTTAATGCAAGTTTTCAATTTTATTCGAGCAAAGTTTTGAAAAAATTATAAAAGGGTTTAATACCATGAGGCAAAAATCTCTAACTCACAAATTTCTCGTTTTAATTCTTCAACATTTTGAAATAACTGGGAAAAGAGCCTAGCGGTTTGGGGAATTTACCCCACAATCATAAATAGAATAAAGCAGGAAATGTTTAGAAACTAAATGAGTGGGGTGAATGAAGGGATAGGGGTTGGAATAGCAAAAGGATAAGGAAGAGTTTATAAAATTTTCAAAATTCAAAAAATATATGACACTGTTTTGATATTCCATAATAGTGAGATTATTATTGTTTTTGTTCAAGAAAGTTATTACATAGCCTGAAATAGATAAAATAAGGTAAATATTAAACCCCTGAAATGATACAGAAACATTAAAATTAAGGGATGATATGATCAACATTTTTTTTGTTTGTTTGTCTCTTAGATTGAAATTTATCAAAGTCCTTTCGTTAACCTTTTTTTGGACGTTGCATTGAGTTTGCAGACCATAGAGGGAATCTTTCAGCCTATGCAGCATTCAAGCCATTTTGAAATGTTACCTAGCGCAGTCCTCAGGAACTATAACATATTAGGCCTAAAAACAACATTTCTGAGATTTTATCGAAATATGTTTTAAATCAAGTTAAAGTCTAAGTTTCTTTTTTTTTTCTTTTTTTTTACCATACAGAACTTCTGTAATCTTTCTGTAATTTTAGTTGTAAAAATAGCATCTTTAAATTTTTTAAAGATTTAAACTTAGTTTTTTTTATGCATAAAGTTAGAGGATCATAGAGGAAGTCGTCTTTTGGCCAAAATGACCACCTGCAAAAAAAAATGTTTTCTGCCAGTTTTAAAAATGTTAATATATATATATATATATATATATCATTATCATTTCATGTATTCAGGTATCATTAACGATTAATTTTGAACGGAATAATGCACTGGTTCTTCAATATTAAATTATAGCTTATCATTTTGTTGGAGATTTTTAAATTTCTCATTTAATAAATATTTGGGGAGTCCATTAGTGCACAGATTAATTTGATATTTTCTGTAGCATCACTTTTTACAGGGCCATGTTAACATTGGAATAAATAAAGTTACCCTTTTTTTTCGCAATTTAAAGAAAATATAGTACAAATAGAACAACTAAGTAAAATTGTATTTAGAAATTAATGCAGAGTTTGGTGGGCAAGCAAAGACTTGGCTAATGTGATTTCCATAAAAATAAGCTGGAAACAACTAAGAAGTTGGTTTCACGAAGACAAAGTAAAACTCAGAGCGAAATAAAACTTCACACCAGCATGAAATAATTTTAGGTTACACATAAGGTTTTTTTAGGAATAGTTTCACACCGCCATAAAATAGTATTTTTAGAGTTTGTAGTAGATGAGAACTTTTTCGCGCAATAGTTTTGTAACTTGTTCAGTGTTTTGCGTTGCTGTTAAAAAATGGATTAAGAGAAAAAATTGAAAGTGTTGTTTTTTTTATTTAAGCAGCATTTTGAATTCATCATTATCATTCATTCATCATTACTGCTTTTTCAACTTCGTGGAATGATTTTGTTGAAAGTTATTATTCAGCAAAAACATTTAAAGCATGCTCTGAATGAAGCCGTTTTTTCAAGAAACAAGACATTTTCACAATATCAACACATTAAAGGTTTGTAAATTTTGATTAAAAATTCAGGTTTATAGTTTTTTTGAATATATAAAAAAGACACATTCTTTCAAATTTTTCTTTCCAATAATTATTTGATGTTAACAAGAAATTATTCTTTATTATTAGGTTTCAACAAAATAGCCGAACAGTGTGGGTAAAATCAGGAAGAAAAGGTCGATGGTGGGAGAACTTTAGCTTGGATAAAATATCACCAGAGGGGTGGAAAGCAAATTTAAGAATGTCAAAAAGTGGTTTCTACAAATTTGTGGAACTTATTAGACCGTTAGCAAAGTCCAGATCATGTAAAGTACAACAAGATGTTGTAAGTTTAGAAAAAAGAGTGGCAATTTCCCTCTATTACTTGAAAAAGAAGATGTTTCGACTGCAACCGCAGAATTTTTGGAATGGTTTGGTTTTCTATAAGCCTTAGGTTGCATTGACTGGACACATATAACCATAAAACAACCAGTGGAATTATTCTTATACTATTCTTATAAAATCTTCTACTCGTTAAACTGCCAAGCCATTTGCAATGCATTTGGCCAGTTTATTGATGTTGAATTGAAGTGGCAGCATACATAACTTAAGAGTTTTCACTAACTGTTTAAAAAGGTGAAGTTTTAAAAGGTTTGAAAAGATTCATATTTTTTTATAAACAGCTTTTACCTGGCGAAGAGTGTGTACCTCAAACTCTGCTTGGAGACCTTGCATATCCACTTTTGCCTTATCTAATGAAACAGCTCGAACATTGCTCCTCAAATGAAGAGGTTATTTTTAATTAAATGCTGTGCAGTGCACGAAACTAAATATAGTGTGCATTTGGATGATTAAAAGCTAGGTGAAGAATTTTGCTAAGACCAATGGAGATTCCTGTGCAAAACCTACCAAATGTTATTTATCCTTGTTTTGTATCAAATTAGTTTTGTGAAAGGCAAAAAACCAAAGTTGATCAAAATTTGGTTGAGAAAATTGTGTTGCAAGAACCAAGTAAACCAAATAAAGAAGATTAAATGAATTCACGACCCCTAGAGAAAGAAACGCAATCACCAAATACTTTAAAAATTTCTTGTAAAAGCATCAAATATTATATTACCGGTTTTCATAATTTTTGTTGTTTTCATTACCATTATAACCCAATTGAGACCCATGAGTAGAATTTGGTATTACCTGCAAGGTTTGTTGTTACTGGTGCATTATTAGTTTTTTGGTGTCCACCACCAAACCCAGCTGCTAAAAGTGCCAGTCCTTCGCCAATCTAGGTACCAACACTTGCAATGGAGTCTGTCATTTTTTCTATTGCTTTGTTTGTCTCGTGTGTGGCTTCAGTGAGTCGTTCTACCCTGCTTTGTTTTAAATTTAGTTCCTCTTTAGCTAAATTTAAATTAACCTGATTATGTTGACTCGTAGAGAGTGATTTCTCCATATTTTTCTTCTTATTGTCATCAAATTTTTGATTGATACGTAGAGGGGCTCCATTTTGTTCAATGTTCAGTAGTGTTCAATAGTGGCAGGTGATTCTCCCGATATGTTTTTTAATAAGTCCCAATTATCAAGTACTACTTCCCTACTGCCCGATTTTTTCCTTCGGTAAGGGCTTTTTTGTAATCTTGACGTATTTCTTTTGCCATTGTTTTTATTCTTGCTTAACCATTTTTTATTGCTTTCTTCTCTTCTTGAATTTTTAACTTTTTATTTTTATTTCTTAATATAAAATTATTATTAATTAATTATTATTATAAAATTTTATTAAATATTATATGGGGTTATATAAATTGATTTGATTGATTGGCGTGATTAAAATCTTTTGATATGAATTTTTAATGCTATTATATATTTGTATATGATATGTATTTTTATTGGCACTCAACCCCCCTCCTTCTTCCTTTATTATCTCTACTGTGTTAATTATGTGTTTTAAGAAATCTCTTAACAGAATAGTTCTAATATTTAACAAATTGCCAAAAACTAACCTGAAATAATTTTCCCATTTTAATAATAAAGTTTCGTAATGTTAACCATGAATGCAGGTATCCGTTTTCTTCTCTTTGTTAAAACAAAAAACTTTGAAAATTTTGTTATTTATAGTCATTTTGCTATAAAGTTTCTCAGCTAAAAAAAAAATAATACCGAGTTAAAAATTAAGGTGTAAGACTGAGTTAAAAGCAATTATAAATGTATCTGATCTGATGATAACTCAGAACCAAAGTATAACCAAAGTATAACTCCATCATAGTTCATTAAAAACAAGAAAAATATCCAGTTTATTTGGTTTTTTTTTTTTGGTAGACTTGATGTTTTATGAAGCGGGGTTTTGGAAAGAGTTTTTGTTGTTCATCATCAGTTATTAAATCATAACTTGCTCCTCGTAAGTTTCATCTTCAATTTTATTTTTAAGGCTTTTAAGAAGAAAATTTCCCTAAATTTGGCGTTATAATTTCATAGTTTAAAAATTCTCTTTTCAATTAGAATTTTTAAATTTCCTTCATTTTAACAGTTTTAGAAAAAAATATGTAATAAAGGGCTTATAGACTTGAAATTTATTCCAAATTATCAATGAGCAATCAATTTATGCTAACGTTTATATTTTGAATATTTTTAGAAATTATTAGAAACAATTTCCGAAGGTTTTCATATTAACTTCAAAGTTTTTATTTGTTTTAGTAATGGAAAAAAAAAAAAATCAAAGTTAAATTTTTAATTACCATGCCAATTAACTTTCAAATCGTAAATTTTATGAAAATGACAAGAAAAAGATCAGTAAATTTAAAAAATCTTTCAGCAATCCTCTAACTTTAAAACTAAAACTGAATTTAAAGGTGTAATTTTTGGTCTAAAGGCTTTCATTTTAAATTATTTTTTTTCAATAACCATATTCATTTTCATGACTACAATTCTTTGAGTCCCTCTAGTATATTTAGGGATTTTATTGATTTTATTAGCTCTTAAAATGCTAAGCTAGTTTTCTGAGTTATATTCTCACTAACAATCCGCGCTGATGATGATGATGATGGACGATGAGCGATGGACAATTTCTTGTTACTAATTTGTTGGCAAACCATGAAAACTAGGTTTATATCAATGATTTTAGAAGCAATTTATATCCCTAAAATGATTATAAAAACACTTTCATAAGATTATTTTTTCATTTTTTCCTGGTAGTAAAATTTATCTTGTCAGATTAAAAGCGCTGCAGCCCGTAGGTTGTTCACAGGTTCTAAAAGCACCAAATTTTCTTAATTTCAATTTAAAAATAGCACCTCAAGGGTTAATAGTAAAAGAAAACTTTTAGTCCTTTTATAACTATAGTCACAACAGAAAATTTTGTAAAATAGTCAACTCTGTGTTAAAAATTTTTGTGTTTTTTTTAGACGATTTATCAATAATCTCGCTGAAATCAATCATTTATATTCATCATTGATTAGAGTGACTAACTTACGTTTTCTTCATAGGGTAATATAAGAAATGGTATATACTTTCCTGAAAAGCTGAACAATATTGCTGCTGTTAACTTCGTGTTGATGCAAAAACCTGGTAATATCAAGAATAAACATACAATAGAAGATATAAAGACGCAGCCTAGTTCTGTAAATGTAACGAAAAAAATGAAAGTGAGTGAAGATGATTTTATGATATTGTAAATTTTGTTAAAGACAACAATATCCTATGAATCATTCATGCTTGTCATCTATAACATTTTTCCTTAAATGTCTTTGTTATAAAATAAATAACTTTAGTGTTTCATTTATTTTTGTAATACAGATTTTAAGTTTTTTTTATATATAAAATATTTAATATAAAAATATTTATATATAAACTCCTTAAAGGAGTTTTATTTTATTTTATTGCATTTCTCTTGAAAAGGATATGTTGCTTTTTTCCTCAATGCCTATTTTCCATTGATGATTGTTTCATTTTATTTTCTATTCAAATCTTTCATAAAAGGAGGTTTTAAATTGTTGAGTACTCCACACTTAGCTAAAACCTTTTTGTGATTAGGAAATTGCTTGATTCATTTAACTTGTTCTGGAATACAAACTATAGTTTCACTTTTTCGGGTGCTCAGACTTGTTTACATTAGTTTTAAATCTGTTAAGTTAGATGCTAGCGTGTATGTGAGTTCATTCATTTAACTGTTGTGTAAATTTGTTGTATAAATTCGTCCATATAATTCTGTCTGCTTCTCATTTAGTCCGTTCTGATTTTTTGATGTAATCCTTCACTATTTTTTCTGAAATTTATGCTAAGTTCCAGTCCTGGACCTGAATATTCCCAAATTTGTTAATTTTAGGACTATGTTAAAAATTAATATTTTGGATTACTTTGGTATGTAAGGCATTCTAAGATTTTTTGACTTTTCTTGAAAATTCTATCCCAAACATGCTTAAATTTTGCATGAGCTTAAAATACAATGTTACTAAATATTTTTTCTATGTTTGAAGTTTTGAAAATTTTAATTCCAAAAATGACATTTTACCATTTTTCGATAAAAGTTATTTAAGATTACTTTAAGATTTTCCTTAATTCTTTATGCTGCTAGAACACCTTTAACATTCCGGTGGTTTTTATCTTAGGGTTTTTAACTTTATTGTGATGACAGTTTCATAATATTGTGAAAGTTTTAATCCCAAAGTCCATTAGCCGAAAAAGTGTTTGCATTGTTAAAAATATTGCTTATTTTATCAATGAAAAAAAAAGTTTTAAATAAATATACAAACTTATCAGTAAGAGTTTTAAATCTACTAAGCGGTTTGTAAATGAATCATATTTTTTAACAAACAAAGAATTTTTGCCAAAAAAAAATTTGTTTACATTATGCAGAAATGTTGAGGTTTTAAATTCTGTATTGTATATATTTTTACTAATAATATTATTAAGATTTCAGAACAAAAATTTTTCTGTAAGCAGTAATTGCTGTCTAATAAATTTTTTTTAAATTTTAAAGTTATGTAAATGCTACAATTACGTGGAATATTTTTACGTGGAATATTTTTACCGCTTAAGCATATACTTTTAGGAAAACGTATTTAATCGTGTTGTTAAACAAAATATTTCTGATGAGGAGAAGAACCAGCTCCGATGGTAAGATTTCTCTCTTTTATTTATTCAAAATGCACGTGATTTGAATGATTTATTCGATATATTTGATTCACCTGTAATTCATCAATTCTTTTCTCCATTTTTTATGGAATATCTAATCGTTATAGCAAATTTTAAGACATGACATATCGAAATATTGTAGCTTCCTAATCTTTTAAAACAAACTTCTTTTTAACATACGGGTTTTACTTTATCATCGTAATTATTCTATAACTATACAAAATGAGAATAAAATTTATAAAAGTAAAATTTTAAAATTTTCTTTTCACATATTTAACTAAACATCTTATGTTTTAACCCCAAAAGCTCAATTGATAGGAATGGGCTTGAAAATCCCTCTAGACTATGAAAACAAATATGTTCTTGAGTTACAAGACTCTCATATAATTCTGTCTGATTATCATTTCTTGCCAAAGCAAAAAAATAAGAGCAAGTACTCATTATTTTTAGATGTTAATTTACTAAGATATCAATTATGTTTTAGTGTAAAAAATTACTAGAGTTTTAATAGCCCTTTGACAAACAAAAAAATTAGATGAAAATTTGATTTAAAATATTTCTACATTTTTAAAACATGAATAAAATTGCTATCATAGCCCAAACAAATGTTTTGTAAATTCATTGTTAAATTTTTGATTCACACTATTTTTGATTCGAGTTTTGAGTAGTTTTTCACTTAATATTTTGTTTTAGTTGAAAATATTAATGGTCTGTTTAGCTTTGCTTGTTTTTTTTTTTTTTTTTTTTTTAATACAATGAAAGATAAACATAATCAGAAGTAAAGCTGAAGCGAATTTCTGTTGAAAAGTAAATTAGAGAAAAATTACAAAAGAATAATTTTCTTTTTCAAGTTATTTCATAATTTTCAATGCCTATGGCTGGCATCATCTTATAATCTTTTTAGTTAATAGTTTTTAGAGAAGCTGTTTCCATGGTATTTAAAAAAAAAAAAACTTTCTTTGTCGTTGTTTTCAGATGACATCCAGTACCTTGATTTATCTTATTTCTTTATGTTCCAGTCATGCAAAATATATGCCATAAATTTAATTACCCCATCCCAAAACATTTGCCATCTATTACTGGACAATTTTATTTAAAAAAATAAGGTGCAAAGCCAGAAAAATTGGAGGGAAATAAATAAGGCTGCTACTTATTGGCTTTTACTTTTAGATTTATCATGAATATGAGCAAAATGTTTATAATAATTGGTATGATTCAGGTATTGGTAAGGAACATGAACGCTGCATTTATTACTGAAGCTATGCCATAGGAAAGATTAGATCCTGTAATGAATTATTTTATGTTAATTTTGATGCACAGAAATTCTTCCAGGCTAAATATATAAATATCAGTGAAACCATCATCACATTTAACACTTTTCATGAAAGAAGGTTATTTTGTGTCTACTTTTTGTTTTTTAAAGACTAGTGTGACTGATAGTTTCTGTCTGTGAAAATATTCAAGGTTAGAGTAATTTTTATCTCAGAGATTACTACTAAATACTTCATAAGTTATTTTAAAATGCAGGATAGTTGTTGACTTGTTACAATACAAAGTAAAAGTCAGTGAAAAATATTATTTACTATTTATACTCTGATGAATGATTTCTTACTAAAACTTCAGGATTGATTAATAGTGATTGTTTATGCTGGAAGATATACAAGTGCACCAAAGTTATTCAGCAAAAATGGTTTTTTATAAAGAACATGTTCGTAAAATTGAAAAAAATAAATATATATTTGAAACTTGAAAGAAAAATTTTTGTTTAAAAAAAAAAAAAAAAGCAAACAAAATTGATATTTTTTGTTTGTTGATGTTTCCTGTTAAAATTCTAAATTAAGGAGTGTTTAGTAATATCTAAAGCACAATCATGCTATTACTTACCTATTTTTTTTTGTATAAACCTAGCTCTACCCACTCTTTAACCTTATAATCGCCATCTAAAAACCTAAAAGATTTACGAAATGGCCAATTTCGATAACAATTTTAATCATATTTATCTGTGAAACATGTGTGAAATACATAATTTAGGTGCGTTCGTTTGGGGGAGAATCCAATGCGGCACTCTTTCAAACAAAAGACTTTGGAAGAACGAGAGAGTTTAAAAACTCAGGTAAAATTTTGTAACTTTGTCACGTGTAATGATTAACTTAGACCTTTTTCTAAAAGCAACAATTCCGGATGAGGACACTTTTGAAAAATTGAAAAAATCAGCTATAAAGCACGTATCTTTAATGAAATAAATCCTTTGCTCTATATTTCATGCTGACCTTGCGAAATAATATTAGATAATATATTCCTATTTCAGGCAGGCTCCATTTTGCTATAAAGCTCTTACTCCATTGTAAGCAGTCAAAATACTGTGAATACTGATTTTCTAAAATTAATTATAAATGTTTGTTATTTACCATTTAGGAAAATGAGTTGGTCATGAACGAGGCATTTGAGCGAGAATCCACTACAAGATACTCCACCAAGATACAAAGAACAGCTAATGTGGTAAGCTTCTCTGCAGATTTAATTAAATAGTGCTTTTGTTAAGATTTTAAAACTATTTTGAACACATTTGAACCAGGCTGTTT
The DNA here is from genome assembly GCA_035046665.1 of Euphysa ruthae. NCBI lineage: Eukaryota > Metazoa > Cnidaria > Hydrozoa > Anthoathecata > Corymorphidae > Euphysa > Euphysa ruthae. The sequence continues at coordinate 7,875 of JAUZNK010013192.1, read as the reverse complement.
TTTTTTTTTTTGCCTTTTTTTTTCTGGAAGTCCATTTATAGTCACTAGAACTAATTTTTTTTTTTTTGAAATTCCTAGCTAGAAATTAATGCTTTGAAAAACATACAGAAGAAAGGATCGAAATTCCCTCTCTTTCGATTGCCGCATTATATTTTATTTCGATACCGAAGTAAAGAAAAAAAAGCTTGTAGGCTTTTAATCATTTGTTTATATTCTACTAGAATCCCATGTTTTAAAATTTATCAAAAAAGGCTATTTAGACATTTACACGTCAAGGGGTATTTTATAAGTTTTCCAGTCAAACTTCTGTAAGCTGGATCTCATTACTAGGACCAAAGTAATTATTTTGAGACAATGGGCTACCAAAATTTTTGTTTCTCGAATCCATAATGGCGGATTTCCCATAGGCCGGAAATAAAATTGTAAAAATAGTCATGTTATATATCATTGGAAAGATCATTTAATGTATAAATCTATACCTGAAACTCAACCGATTTCCCATCTAACCTATCAACCTATCTGAAACCTATCTCAAGTTAAAAGGTTTTAAAGCAACCACTAAAAATTAAACTGTTTGTAAAACCAACCTTTTTGATAGAAAAGCATGTGTTGGACTAAATTTAAAGGAATTTTACAAGAAATTAATAATAAAACTTTCTTATTTTGAGACACAGTGTCAAAATTTAAATAATTTAGGAGGGTATCTTTCAATTAAAAACATTAAAATTCATCAATATCACTATTGCTGAGATCATTAATATCATGTTCCCATTTTCTATTACTGGTACTGAAAAAAGAATCGTTGTCTTCACTGTCACTATTAGTCCCTTGTTGCAGCATTTGTTTAATATCGTCAACGATTCGTGTTTGTTTCTGCTTTGGTTCGGATGAGGATGAATTCTTGTTTTAAAGCATAAAAGATGCTCTAATCAGTCAAAAATTGAATAATGTGGCGCATCTTCTGATTGATAATAGTAATGTAAACATTCCGTCCATGAACTCCTGTTGACTGTTTTATTGATGTGTCTCTGTATGAGTCGGAAAGTTCATCTGCCTCTTGGCATATTGAATTCGATTTTTCAATCATTAGTTTCCTTAGTGTTGCTTTATAGATCTTTTTTGAAGATCTTTGTAAATGTCAGTCAAGGCTAATGTTATTGCGGTTAAAGGTTATTCCAATGCCTCTTTGGGAGTTTTGACATTACCAGCGTGCAATCCAAAAGCCTGGCGATATTCCTTGAAAATTTCAGCATTTTTTTTCGTGTTTTTTCTTCTTTTTCAAGCCTGTATGTATATTCTGCCTTTTTATTAGTTAAAAAATCTTGACTTAATTTTCAGAATTTGCTTTGTCTAGATAAATTCTCTGAAGGCCTTCTGATAATAAAAGGCTACCAATAACTCTTTTTTCTATTCCCAACCCAGTCTTGAAATGTCTTGCTGGTCCATCTATGAATGGGTCAAAATACTCAGATAGCTGGTTTATTAAATTTATCACTAATTGATCATGCTGTTTGCAAGATCTTTTTTGTCAGATAGAACAGAGGTTGTTGTCATTGCTAGCTTTTCTTTCAGCATTCATTCCATTAAGTGGCTAGTTTTGATGAAAGCATCTGTTGCTTATCCTAATTTCGTTGCATTGGCCCATCTCTAACTTTAACTTCTCTATTATTGTTATTTCAGTGATTAAATCTCCAAGAATTTTTGGGGAAGGTTTTCCTGTTAGAGATTCTCCAAAGCCATCTGTCATTAAATCCTACCAGACATATTTTCTGTTTGATTGCATTAAATTAACATACTGTACCGTCAGATATCTACAATAATTTACATTATCAAAAGCAAAACATTTTCTTAGCAATGCCCTCTCAGCAGTAAGATGTGCTTCAATGCATTTATCACGAACAGTATATATCATGGTAAACATGTATAAAAGATCTCTTAAATATTGAGTCATGATCTTTTATTGTGTTGCATTTGTTGTTTTGTATTTCATTTTATTGTATTAGATTCTCTAATTAAAAGAGTTTATTTCTTCACGGAGATTGGCTATTGATTGTATCAATTCTTCACTAATAGGTTTGTTGTTCAATATTTTCCACCACAATAAAGCACAATGTATACTCGCAAGAAGGGAACAACAGGTAAATATTCTAGCTTGGATTTTTCATGAAAACTGTCCATGATCCAGTTGCTCCTATGTTTTCAATGATTATTTCAGGTTTTAAATTTTGTAAACAATCTGTTCCTACTGTATTGATCAGTGCCCAAGCAAAGTTTTGTTTGAATAATTTCTTTATAATATCGCTGTTGTCATATTTGCCGTCATATTCTGGGTATGGCTGATTAGATATTTTTTTTGGTATTTTGTAATTTCCATAGTCCATAATTTCATCTGGTTCTATATTCTCTCTCACGTTTCCCTTTTCTTGAAAAGCTATTTTTTACATCTTATCACTTTAAATGAATCACTGTTCCTGTTGTATGATAAGGTGTATGATGTCCTGTCAGTTTTAGTTGCATTCTATCTGAATTATTAAAAGTAAACTCTTCTTTGGAATAAATCCTTTGGGTAGCAAGCATTTATGGCTGCTGTTGATACTTTTTGCCAAACTGTTAGTCAGAAGTCTAACATCTGTATATGCCCATCCCAAAACAATGTAAAAGGGATGTGGCTTCTCTACTTCAGGGAATGTAAGACTCAAAGCCGTGGACATTGGTAATCTCTCTTTAGTGATAAGATTTTCCCAGCATTGTGTTGTGAAATGGTTGAAAATTGTTCAGTTTGTTTATAACTTGTTCCAGCATATCCTGTAGCACCTTAGGTCTTATTGGATTAATGGACCAGATAATGGCATTTTATGTACAACTTAAACTTTTATAAAGTGAAAATAAATTCATCTGAAGATGGTGGCCTTTTTAATGTTTCTTTATCATTTAGTTTTCTTCTTACTAGATTTTAGAAAGCTCTGAATATGTCATTTTCACACAGACCCTCTCCTTTGAGTATAGCTTTGCACTATGGCTTAGAGGACGCACACTTTTAGAATGTACTACATTCTTGCAAATACTGACTTTTTCACTGAATTTGTTATGAAGCATATATTTGAGTAAGTATGTGTATTTTATTCGTGATGGTGGTGATGAGGGTAGATCAAATCCTTCACTTGATTCAACAATGTCTTTCATTAGTTCATGTAGAAAGAATGCTTGTTTGTTCTTTACTACACTCTGCTCAAGGCTCTGTTATTGATCCGTTATTATTCTAAATTTATATTATTGTCTGAATTCATTCAATATAGCATTCAATTGTTCATCATTTTGCTGATGCCTTCTGTGTTTCTTTGTAATAAAGCAGACAAACCTGAAACTGAGTTGCCTTTTTTAATATTTTGTGTAAAAAAAGTAGCATCTGTACCGGTTCGGCACTTCCTTTCATGCACCGCTCTACAGAAAAGTGTATAGATATCTTACTCACCTAGATTTTTTAAAAAGATATGTCCTGTAGATAAGTAATAATCAAGCCAAATAAAGGCATTGTTTTTTCGATGATTTTTAAGCCAATCAAATACCAAGGTCGTTGTTTTATAGAAAAAAATCATCGAGAATAAAAATATTAGACCGAAGCCATTTTTTATTCCATTCAGCATGTTGTTTTGTAGTTTGGTTGGATATTTTGACAAAAATTTTTATCTTTTTATTATCAAAAAATATTATCGGATTTAAACAATGCAATTAATAAAAACGTGTCTCCGAAAATACGAAACCACACAAAGAAAGAGGAAAAGAAAAGAAAAAATCAAAAAAAGTGTTGCTTTGAAACCTTGTTTCCTAATAAAAGTTTTAAAAAATTATCTTTTTCTTTTTATGACAACATCATAACTTAACTAGAAAGTTTAATAAGCATAACAATGCTCGTTCAGTGTAAATTTTTGTTCGTATTTTTTGTTGTTGTTATGCCTTGATTAATCTACTTTGGTTTGGAATTCTCAGAAAAACTAAAATGTTTCAAAGCAAACAGCGCTGAAGTAAAATCATAGCGAACCCGGTCATATGCTACTTTTTTTTTTACACAGAGTATAAAAAAATTCATTTGAGTTTCAGGTTATAAGCAGACAGGTAAGTTGATTTTTTTGCCAGTTTTAATTTTATTTAATTTGTAATGTTATTTTCTTATTGATATTTAGATTGACAATTACGAACCAACACTCTCTCCATATCTTTATGACGAATGGAATAAACGACGTTTGACTTTATTAAAGTTTGTTCAGGCTGCCAGAAAAGTAATTTTTTTGTTTTTAATAACCTCCTATGCTTGCATTGAGAAGTTCCTAATGATAAAAGCTCCTGGACGGCTTACCAAGTTAAAAATATTTTCACCTCATTGAGAGCGTTTTTTGTGATTTTTACTCATTTAAAAATATTTAGGACTGAAATGCATGAATTTAAAACAACAAGTTTCCACAACATACAAAGATAGATTGACTTCCTCTTTACCAAGTTATACATTTAGCTTGAGAGGAATTATGTGATTAAAGTGATAAATTTTCCTCTGGCTGAAAACATTTATCATTCTGTATAATGTGGCCAAAGTAAGTTTTGAGATAATTTGACATTTTACTGCTTAGCATTCTGTTGATAGAATAGGTTATACTTTCCTCAACCAATTTCTTGTTTGTTGTTAAAACAATTTGATTGAAATAGTAATGATCTTTGATTGGAAAAATTATTTTATTTAACATTGAAAGGAAAGAAGTGTATAAAAGCGATAAAGTTGTTTTTAAGAATTTTAATTTTTACAACCACCTGTTATTTGATACATTTATATTGTTCTTTATTACAGCTGGTCAGTTTGGAAAAATCTGCCAAAAATTTGGAAATTTTGGCTGATGCACTTTGTTATCTTGTTTTGTACTTAATAGTAATGTAAAAAATCAAACTTTGAAAATTGACTAAGATTTTTAAAAGCTTTTAAATTTTTAGAATTTTATCATTCTATCGACTTCCTGAATTATTGTTATCTGTTATTATATTCACTTTCCATGATCATGTTTTATGTAAATGATTTTTTTCCAGATTATAATACGATCTCGTGTCTCAAAAAATCTCAAAATTTTACGAACACACTTGACTTTGAGGAAAGATGGAAAGTTCACACCTTCAAAACCAAGTAAGCTTCTTTTAAAGTAACTGTTCCAGAAAAGATATGTAATTTTAATTACAGGAATTTTAAAATCCTTGGTGAACTCTAGTCAAGATTTATATATTTTTTTAAGTTTAGCGAGTGCCAATGAATTCAAATTGAAGAAGATTTTATCGCTAAAAAAACTTTGTTTTCTGTAAAAATTTTTGTTTAAAACTAAATTTTAAAATTCATTTCAATTCAATAAATTTATTTAACATTGGATAAGATGTAGTTAAATACAAAATTTATAAAATATTCGTGACTACTAATTTAATCCAGCAAAAGAAACATTACAAACAAGATTTACAGGGACAATTTTCTTCTTTCCACTCTTTAATTCGGCGTTTGAAGGTTTTAAAGAGGGAGAAGTTTTAATGAAATTTGGGAGTGTGTTCCAAATAACACTGCCCTTAAACTGAGATCAATTTGTTCCATAGGTCGTGGAAAAGGCGGGAGGAGGATTTAATACAAAGGTACTTCTATGGTTATACGATAAACATCTCATAGAGAAAATATTTTGAATAATTTCAGGACTGATATAACTGATTGATTTATAAATTTTAGTCATAAACAACTGTAAATTTCTTGTGTGCATACTACAACTTTTGTCAGTAATTAACAATTCATCAAGATCAAGATCAGAGGACAATAAGAAAAGTATGATGGAACATGGGCATAAACTAACAACCTAGCTTGAGATATTGATAAAAAGTTTCTCAGAAGAATAATGGATCACAATTTCTGGTTTACCTTTTTACAAATACTAATAATATGATTAGAAAAAGTTATCAGTTATCAGTTATCAGTTTTAACACCTGACAGTTCAACCTCATTTTAATTTTGAAGGGTTTGGGTCAAGGGATTTTATAGTAAACCAAGTACATATATGGGTTAATTCACCTTTTAGTTTACTAATAACTAAATCAGCAGAGGTATTTCAGGCATATATAGTCTTATCATCAGCAAAATTACACACTTCAGTTTCTTCAAGAAAAAAGAATAAATCTTTTTTGAATATTAATAAATTATTTTAAATAATGGGACCTAAGATTGATCCTTGAGGAACTCCATAAAATACCTCAAGCCACTTACTATATCTAGAGCTTATTTTTACTCCCTGTTTACGTCCTTTCAGATAACTCTTCATCAAAAGTAAACTACGTTTTGAGAACCCATAGGCCTTAAGCTTGGCTAGCAAAAGTTCATGTTGGATACAATCATATGCTTTAGATATGTCAATTTGAACTGTATCTATTAACCCCTTGCTATCCAAGTGTCGTTGCCACTTTTGCAAAAGATTTATCAGTGCAATTTGAGTAGAAAAACTTTTACGGAAATCAAATTTGAAAACCGACCCTTTAAAAAAATCGTTTATCTGTTCAAAAAAAAACTCTTTCAAAGACCTTCGAAATTGTAGGCAAGATGCTAATTGGACAATAGTATTTTTTATTAGGGATTTCTCCTTTTTTAAATACAGGTATAATATCGATCTATTTCTACTCATCAGGAAACTTGTTGTTCTTAATAGACGTATTGATACAATCCGCTAGATAACTGCAATAAGTTGAGAATTTTTAGAACTGTTTACCACCAATTCCTTTTTTTAAACTTTTTTATTATATTAGAAACCATATCTTGTTCAACATGTTTATAATCAATTAAATATTTACAAGCATAGATTCCTCTTATTTTTATAATGCTAGGATGGTTAATATATTTCGAATATGAACTATTACCAGTACTTATGCATAATAAATTAGTATGCCAATATGATGTATTTAATTCGCTTAGAATTTTACTATAATAAATATTTAATACAGATTGCTCATCAGTAATTAATTATGATAATATAATAATATTAACGAGAAAATATTTTTCATCTGGTAAATTACATTTTTTTGAAAGATATGGTTTACATGTTCTCCAGAAATTTCCAGAACTTTTTTTTATTCGTCTGATGATTCCGCAGACATAGTTTCTCTGCTTTTTAAAAATATTTAAATCAGTTTCCAGTCCAAAATTATTATAAATGTTTTTAAGACGTGAACTTTTCCAGATTTATTTGTGGACAGTTATAAATAAAAATGGCTTATCATTACTGGGAACAACGTTTTGTTTTTAAAATTTTTAGAATTTCTATAAAATTCTTTTTAGGAGAAATCTTATAAAATAAAGACTTGAACATTGATAACATAGATTAAGGTGTGGAAATCACTTAGACCAGTTTCAAAAGTATTAGTGAACTGGAAAAATCCTTTTTTATTGGTCAAAAATAAATCTAAGCACTTATCTGAGCGTAAATTGAAACACGTTGTTTTTTTTATGACGTTCACTAAACAGTAATCTTCGATAAACTCTTTCATTGGAGACTTTTCTGTTCATGTCACCAGTAACTATATAACAATCATATTTTTGAAGTTACAAATCAATAAATAAAGATAAATTTGATAAAAAAGCTGCTCCATTTCTTTTATCAGGGTTATAAACAGCAATGATTAAACATTTATGATTTTTTAAATTGATTTCGAAAGAGATAGCCTGGAAATCCAAAGGAACACTGAAATTTACAAATAGATTTGAAGGAATATCATACAAAATATAAGCTAATAAGCCACCACAAAAAAGGATAGAGAAATGTTAATGAAATAAACTGCCCTGTTTTGTTATAAATTTTAACAGTTTATTACATAGCTAAA